>BOPN01001963.1:12500-15000 GCA_017312705.2 Penaeus japonicus | reverse complement strand
TAATCAGTTTTGATGTTAATGAAAAGCGAAAGAGAATTAATAACTGGGCAGAAAAAAATGTCGGATTCGATAAAAAGAAGATCAGAAACGATCTGATTATAATGGTGATAGTAAGAATGATGATGATAGTGATGATAATAATAATTATAGTGATGATAATGATAATGATGATGATAATAATTATAGTGATACTTATACTGATAATAACGATGATGATAATTATAGTTAAGATAATGATAATGATTAGAATACCAATGATGTTAATGATAATAATGATAGTAGTAGTAACAACAATAATGATAATAATGATGATAAACAAGAGAGCAATGATAATAATAACAATAACAACAATACCAACAACAAAAAACAATAAAACAACAACAACAGAAACCTTAACAAAACCAACAAGAATAACAAAGATGCCAAAAAAAACAAAACAAAAAAAAAACATACCAACAACAACACCATTAATACCAACCTAAAAAAAAAAAAAAAAAAAATACATACCACCAACAATACCATTAATACCAACCTCACTACCAACCTCACTAGCAACCAACCTCCCCCCCCCCCTTAAGACCACACACACAGAACTTGTACCCCTTCCGCTGACTCTAAGAACGACAAGCGAACTCTGGCTTTGTCTCCCTCACAGCAGCATCCTGTACATAACGCCCGTCCTTTGTTGGGCTATGTTATGATGCGTTGACTCAGCGGGACGGACAAGTATTTACTGAGGGAGAGTGGGAGAGAGGAGAGAGAGAGAGAGAGAGAGAGAGAGAGAGGGGGGGGGGGGAGAGGGAGGGAGAGAGGGGGGGGGGGGGGGGGGGGGGGGGGGGGGGGAGGGGGGGGGGGGGGGGGGGGAGGGAGAGAGAGAGAGAGAGAGTGGGGGGGGGGGTGGGGGGGAGAAGGAGAGAAGGAGAGAGAGAGAGGGTGTGGTGGTGGCGGGGGAGAAGGGAGAGAGAGAGAGAGGGGGGGTAGTAGGGGAGATAGAGGGGGAGAGAGGGAGAGAGAGAGAGGGGGGGGGGGGAGAAGGAGAGAAGGAGAGAGAGAGAGGGTGGTGGTGGTGGGGGAGAAGGAGAGAGAGAGAGAGGGGGGGAGTAGGGGAGATAGAGGGGGGGAGAAGGAGAGAAGGAGAGAGAGAGGGGGGTGGTGGGGGAGAAGGAAAGAAGGAGAGAGAGAGAGAAGGGGGTGGTAGGGGAGAAGGAGAGAGAAGGAGAGAGAGAGAGAGGGGAGTGGTGGTGGGGGAGAAGGAGAGAAGGAGCGAAGGAGAGAAGGAGAGAGAGAGAGAAGGAGAGAGAGAGAGAGAGAGAGGGGGGGGGGGGGGGAGAGAGAGAGAGAGAGAGAGAGAGAGAGGGGGGGGGTGGGGGAGAGAGAGGGGGGGAGAGGGAGAAGGAGAGGGAGGGGGGGGGGGAGAAAGAGAGAAGGAGAGAGGGGGGATGGGGGAGAAGGAGAGAAGGAGAGAGAGTGGGGTGGTGTGGTGTGGGGGAGAAGGGGAGAGAGGAAGGGAAAGAGAGAGAGAGGTGGTGGGGGAGAGGGAGGGGGGGGGGGGGGGGGGGGGAGAGGGAGGAAAGGAGAGAAGGAGAGAGAGAGGGAGAGGGGTGGTGGGGGAGAAGGAGAGAAGGAGAGAGAGAGGGGGTTGGTGGGGGGGAAGCAGAGAGAGAGAGAGAGAGAGAGAGAGAGAGAGAGAGAGAGAGAGAGAGAGAGAGAGAGAGAGAGAGAGAGAGAGAGGGGGGGAGAAGGAGAGAAGGAGAGAGAGAGGGGGGATGGTAGGGGGGGGAGAAGGAGAGAAGGAGAGAGAGAGAGAGGGTGGTGGTGGGGGGGAGAAGGAGAGAAGGAGAGAGAGAGAGGGGGGTGGTAGGGGGGGAGAAGGAGAGAGAGAGGGGGGTGGTAGGGGAGAAGGAGAGAAGGAGAGAGGGGGTGGTGGGGGAGATAGAGGGGGGGGGGAGAAAGAGAGAGAGAGAGAGAGAGAGAGAGAGAGAGAGGGAGAGGGAGGGAGTGCGAGACTAGGGGGATGGGAGAGTGCGAAGGAGAGAGAAAGATTGAGAAAAAGAGAGAGAGAGAGAAAGAGAGAGAGAGAGAGAGAGAGAGAGAGAGAGAGAGAGAGAGAGAGAGAGAGAGAGAGAGAGAGAGAGAGAGAGAGAGAAGGAGAAAGAAAAAAGAGAGCGAGAAGGAGAGAGAAAGCGACAGATAGATAGAGAGAGAGAGAGGGAGAGGGAAGGGGGGGGGGGGGGGTAGGGAGGAAAAGGAAGAAAGAGGTGTAAGATGGAAGGATTGGGAGGAGAGGAGGAGAGGAGGAGAGGAGGAGAGGAGGAGGGGAGGGGAATGGGTGTATAGGGAGGAAAGGGAGGGGTGAGGGGGAGAGGAATGGGGAGGAGTAGGGGGAGAAGGAATAGATGGGGGAGGAGAAGGAGAGGAAGATGAGGAGGGATGTATCGGAAAAGAGGAGAGGGGGCGGGGGTGTAGGGAGGAGAGAAGGAGTAAGAGGAGGGGCTAGGAG
>BOPN01001963.1:0-2500 GCA_017312705.2 Penaeus japonicus | reverse complement strand
ATCTCTCTCGACTCACCATTTCCAAATGATAGACTTTTAAATAAAATTAATACCTCTCTGCTCTTGAAGAATCTCAGGTCTTGAACATTTCCTTTCTCTCACTCACTCTAAACGTCGCTCGTGAAACTAAAATGCAGAAGAGAAGAGACAGAGAGAAAGAAGGAATGAGAAAGGAGAAGAGAAAAAAAAAACTACAGGGAAAGGAGAACTAGAGATAACATTTGAGATTTCTTTCTCGAGATAAACTTAACGGCATTGCAGCCTTTGCAACTCTGAGCAGCTTGCAATGCCTTCGAGCATTTCTCTTAAAGCGACACTGAGCACGAGCAGGAAAGGGAGGGGGGGAGGGGGTGAGGAGGGAGGGAATAGATAATGCTTAATGCATGAGGGGGGTGGGGCGGGGTCGGGCGGGGCAAGTGTAATAGTTATATCATATGATAGTATATAACATGTATATAAGCATATATATCATATTATATCCGAATAACAGTATATAACATAAAATAAAATGAATATATATATATATATACATATATATATATATATATATATATATATATATATATATATATATATATATATATACATATATATACACATATATTTATATATATATATATATATATATATATATATATATATATATATATATATATTATATATGTATATGTATATATATATGTATATATATATATATATATATATATATATATATATATATATATATATATATATATATATATATATATATACAGTCTATAACAGTCATGAATACAGTTAAAAGTAATTTCAAGACGAAAAAGTGAATCCCTTTTCATACACTTAAAGACATTAAATAGTACAAAAATTCGTTAATAAAACTAAATAACAAATGAAATAGCTTATCGATAAAAAAAATATATATAAACAATAAAATTAAGTAAAAACTAACGACAAACAGAATCAAATATACCAGGAAAATTGAAAAAAAAAGAAAAATAACAAGATATATAAAATTGTTATTACTCTTCCTAAACTGAATTGAAATCTCGGGTTCTTTTGGACGAGGCTTTGGGGTCGGTAATGGGTCTTGGATTATAGGCAGTTTCGGGTTGAAATACGGTCGGGTGTGGTAGTTCGAGGCGATTAGCGCTTTCCTGCTCTGTAGAGATATATATGTATATATATAAATGTGTGTGTGTGTATATATATATATATATATATATATATATATATATATATATATATATATATATATATATATATATATATATGTATGTATATATATATATGTATATATATATATATATATATATATATATATATATATATATATATATATATATATATATATATAGATAGATAGATATAGATAGATAGATAGATAGATAGATAGATAGATAGATATAGATATAGATAGATAGTTAGATGTGGTGTATATATATTAATGTAGATAAATATATATATACATATATATATATATATATATATATATATATATATATATATATATATGTATATATATATATATATATATATATTATATATATATATATATATATATATATATATATATATATACATATATACATATATGTATATATGAATACATATATACATATAATTTTTCAATCTTTAAAGATCTAATTTTCTTATTTTTTACTTTTTTTATTTTAATGTTTTTTTCCCCGTCCATTTTTTTACTTCCTGTTTTTTTTTACGTTTTTCTAATCTACCGCATTTTTTTACTGACTGCGAGAACAGACTTCTAAACCCCCTTTTCTCCTGACATGAGCCCCGACGGCAAATTAACATGACCCAGAGCCGTAGAGATGACGTAAGAGAGAGGACAGCGGGAGAAGTGAATCGAGCCGTCACTTCATATCAAGGAAGAGAAGAAAAAAATTTATGACTTCCTCTTCCTCTTCTTCTTCCTCTTCTTGGCTGTTCTTTCTCAACTTAGTCCGTCCCTTCTTCTTCTTCTTCTTCTTTTTTTATCTTTCTCTCTTTCTGTCTCCTTATGTCTATTTACGTTCTCTCTCTATATATATTTCTCTATTTTTTCCCCGGTGTTTTGTCTCTCCTTCTCTCTCTCTCTCCATTCTCTCTCTGTTTGCTTCTTTCTTTTTCATTGTGTGTCTCTCCCTTTCTCTCTCTCTCTCTCTATCTATCTATCTCTTTTTTCTGTTTTCTCTCCCCCTTTCTCTTTCTCTCTGTTTCTTTCTTTCTCTTTCTCTCTCTGTGCCTTTCTTTCTCTTTCTATCACCCTTGTGTCTTCTTCTTTGTCTTTCTCTTTTTTTTTCCATTTCCTGTCTCGCTTTCTCTTATTCTCTCTCTCTTATCTGTCTGACTTTCCCTTCCTCCTTTTTTCCCCTGTCTCTCTCTATGCCTCCTTCTGTTGCTTTCTCCCTCCTGTCTCCTCTCTCTTTAGCCTGTCTTCCTTTTTGTTTCTCTCTCTCTCTCTCTCATTCACAATCTCTCTCTCTTTCTTTCTCTTTCTCTCTCTTTCTCACTCACAATC
>BOPN01001962.1:216347-218847 GCA_017312705.2 Penaeus japonicus | reverse complement strand
TAGGGATTTTCGGAGCAGGAAACAGGAATTGGAATCCAATGATTTGTCCATTGGGGAGAGGCGGTGTGATGGGCCCGTTGTGCACTCCAAGGGCGCCGCTGCCACGAGGTGCCCGGCGGGAGGCCTCAAGGGCGGTGCGAAGGCAATATTTCTTTTCCGTTTGGCTTTGTGCTGCGTTCTGTGAGGCAGCCATAGAAAGGGGAACTCTTCGCTGCGTTATTGGTGGCTTCAGCAACGAATATTAGGAGGAAACAATAGTCTTTATAGCACCCCCCCCCCACACACACACATATACATATGTGTGTGTGTGTGTGTGAGCGTGCGTGTGTCGATATATATCTGTATATCTATATATACAAATATAAATATAAACATCTATATACAATAGATAGATACATAGGTAGGTAGATAGGTAGATATATAGACAGACAGAAAGATAGATACATATATGCATGTATATACCTGTGAATGCATGTTTGCATCTATCTGGATTGTATCTCACATTTTCTATACCATTTCCGATTTTACAAAGTCACCGGGAAATATGAGTATAGGCTGAATAAACCACGCAATATTTCAGGTCCGGTCCTCGATATACGCCGCTGACCAAAATCCCACAAGATGACAACAGCTGAAACTTGTAAATAGAAAACAATTTATCGACGTTGACGGGAAAACACCTTTCCTGACGCAGCCATCCGCCACCAGTTTACATGATGGGAAAAAATGAAAAGAAACAGGGAGAGAGAAAAGAAGAAGAAAAATGTGAGAAAATCCCTAGGAAAAAGGTAATAGTGTTCCATCAGCATTTTTGCCTTAACCGTATGGACGTAAGCCTTGACTGGAAAGGCAATTTCCTTTACGTTGAATATTTGAAAGTTTTGGGTAGTCGGTAGCCACAGTCAGCCCGAGTTCATTGTTTATTCAGACCCTCATTGAAGGAGGAAGTTTGCGTTCTCTATTTATCATTTTCTTATAACAAAGACATACATGTCAGTCTCTTTGCAAACAGTTGTTCAAGCTATGCCCTGCAGTTATAATTCATGTGTACTTGTGTGTGTATGTGTGTGTCTGTGTGCAAGGGAGTTGAGTGCGTATGGTTTATGGCATACACAAGTTCTCATGCTGTTTGGCGGTGATATTTGCACTACGAAGGGCATTCTGATATGAATGTCCAGAGTGGTGAAAGGGAGGGAAATGCATGGACAAAGTAGGAGGGGAGTAAACAGCTAACTGGAGTTCAGGTCAGCTGAGTCTGACCAGTCATGTGACGAAGCGAACGTAACGGTTCGTGACACACATCCAACGCTGCTGTTACTCACTCTCCCCTTCCTCTCGAATCTTGCTTTCTTATTTCTGTTGCATAGGCCTGCCTTTCTCTTTAGATTTTCTTTTGTTCTCACATTCGGTTATGCATCTCCATTCTTGTCTGTCTCTTGGTTTAATAATTCTATCTTCATTTCCTTCTCATGCGCCACGCGTTTTTCTTCTTTCTTCATTACCTTTATTGTAACTGTTCCTCCCTATTTCACCCTAAATATTTTTAATATGATGATTACTTATTCCTTTCAACGCAAGTAAAAGCAGGTCGTTATCTTTATGTATAAGTTTCATGCATTCGGCTTTGTTATTTCTTGATTCTTATCTTCATCGATGTTTTTACTTTCATGGTTTCCTCTTTTCCGTTCCATCTACCTATTCACCACTCTTATACTACGCTCCCTTTCCATCTGCTTCTCTCCCCCTCCCCTTCTCCTTTCTACAGATTTAATAGCCAATTAGCTGTTTCATTGACGCATTTGCTCTATCGCCCGTTGCCATTTCCGTCAGTTCCAGCAGTCATTCTCCTCTCGTTCATTAGCACGGGCGTGTCTTCACCTCCCTCTCCTGTTGCCACGCCTAATTAGACTCGCAGTTCCGATTGCGTCTACGAAGCTACCGGGTCGGTCTCTCGGCGGCAACGGAGCCGGAGCGTCAATATTAACATTAGCTTAATCATTGAATCAGTTCGTCGTTTCCATACGTAACATCGGTCGGATTTCCCCTTTATGTCTTTCCTGGGTCTGCCATGTAATTTACAGGCATGCTGTCATGCATACATACATACTTGATGCAAAAGGGTTGATTGTGAATGCGTATGTATTTCGTGTAACTGAGTTTTCGTGCGAGAGACTTTGTCTTTCTATTTTATACCCTCTCCTCAATTATATAGATAAGTAATGGTAATAATTATGATGGTAATAAAGATTGTAGTGGTAGTTATAATAACAATAGTGATGATGATGGTGATGATGATGATGATGATGATGATGATAATGATGGTGATGGTAATAATGGTAATGGTAATGATGACGATAACGGTAATGATATTGATAATGATATTGGTAATACTCATAATGATAATAATAGTAACAATAATGATCTCGATAATAACAATAATGATAATGATAACAACAACATTAATAACAGCAATGGTAATGATAATATAAATAACAAAAAA
>BOPN01001962.1:208847-211347 GCA_017312705.2 Penaeus japonicus | reverse complement strand
TTCCCACTCATTTGGTATATGGATGTCATCTGCTGATGAGAATCCACTGCAATAATCCAACAACAGACTTATAGGTTGGCTATTCTTTACCCACTTTTTAGAAATTAAAATGAGTTTTGCATTCAGGATGTTCCTGAAAAAATATAGGCTAGTTCTGTTATCCCAATTTATCAATACAACGCCTAATGCCGCCCCCCCCCCTCCCCCCTTGGCGGTTTCCCTCTTTTCCTGTGTTTTAGTGTTCTTTTTCTTTTCTGAATAGTGATTGGGACGTTTCTAATTGCTACGTGTACACACACCCACACGCTTATGGACATATATAGATAGATAGATATATGTATATATATATATATATATATATATATATATATATATATATATATATATATCTATATATATATAAGTGTGTCTAGATATAAATCTGTGTGTTTGTGTGTGTGTGTGGGTGTGTGTGTGTGTGTTCATAGTTGCAGTTATAGATATTAAGATTCGTGAAACTGTTCACCAAAGCCCATTAATCACCATTATCAATCATCAGAATAATTTTCAGTACAGCCATCAAGCGTCCGGATCATTAAAGCAATTAACAAATTAGGAAGTTACTGCAGTTAAGCAAATGCAATCGTATACCAAATGCTTAATTAATAAAACTTTTGTCGCTCCAATTACGGCCTACCGGATCAGCGGGAACACTCATTATCATAACAATATCCATGACTATTGCTATCGTAATTTAATGATAATTATGATAAAAATAATTATGATACCTTTTGCTGTTGCAGCGACTACGAATAGTGTCACTATTTTCGCTATCGTTGCAAGAACTATTCTTTTATTTCCCGTTCACTGGAGAAGCTCTGGAGCATTATTTTCAGCGGAGAAACATGCAAGGTACTGAATATGAGCACTGATAATAAAGATTATATAATCTCAAAAGGAAATTTTCAGATAAAGCGATGGAGGGTTGAGAGTAAGACTTGAATGTGGTTTGGGGTCGGCAGCGTCGCGTGCAAAGGGTAGGCCAGGAGATGACTTTGGAATTGCTGTCGAAGGACGCATGAGTGCCCGGGCTTACGGCGCTGGAACAACCTTTGGATTCGACTTTTCTCCTTTCTCGCTTTCTCATTCTCTCATCCTCTCTCTCTCTCTCTCTCTCTCTCTCTCTCTCTCTCTCTCTCTCTCTCTCTCTCTCTCTCTCTCTCTCTCTCTCTCTCTCTCTCTCTCTCTCTCTCTCTCTCTCTCTCTCTCTCTCTCTCTCTCTCTCTCTCTCTCTCTCTCTCTCTCTCATTCTCTTTATCTATCTATCTATCTATCCCTCTCTCTCTACCCCCCCCCCTCTCTCTCTCTCTCTCTCTCTCTCTCTCTCTCTCTCTCTCTCTCTCTCTCTCTCTCTCTCTCTCTCTCTCTCTCTCTCTCTCTCTCTCTCTCTCTTGCTCTCTCGCTCTCTCGCTCTCTATCTATCTATCTGTCTATCTTTTTAGCTATATATTTTTCTCTCTCTCTCTTTATCAAATCAAATCAGTCTCTCTCTCTCTCTTTCTTTCTCTCTCCTGCCAATTCGTTTCTACTACACATCATCCTTCCGCTTAAGTCCTGAATTGTGAGCTTCATGTGGAAACGTTAATCCATGTTAGGCCAAATATGGCAGATGGATAAAGGCGTGTTGAGTGACAGATGAAGCGCGAATGTTGTCTGCTCGTAAAACACTACATGTGATGAATCGGAGGAATGTAAATGAGCGAATATCTGTAGTGGAATTAATCAGTAGTTGGTGAGCCTCGGTCACGTAACGCTGGTAACGATGTACACTGACTGGTGTATTTTGTGAGAGGATTTGTATCACAATACTACATTCGCTTGCTAATATGCCTTACAGTTAACAACAACCAATGATCTCAAAGGATACACCCAATGCTGCCGTAAATAATGATCACTCGAGGGGGGGGGGAGAGTAACCGCGTTAATAATAGGCATTCTGATGCGCGGACGACCAAGCTGCGCATAGTGGTCGCGTTGATAACAGCGCCAAATAATAAGGTGACCTTTTTTTTACAAAACCAATGTGTATCATCATATAAAAAATGAAAAATAATTATTTGTGGAGAGCAGAGAATTCGTTGGGAGGTAATCAAAACATTCTTCTAAAGAAAATCAGTATTAGGGAAAAGGACTGACAGCATAGGTGTTCATTGCCTGAATCACATTAACTAATTTTGAAAACGGCAATTTGCATGGAAATTCTATTGCAATAACTTACGTAGCAAGCGTAATGATTCTGATTAAAGTATGATGGCAATTTTTAAATTCTGATTCATTAATATCATAGTCATGAAGAGTACTCTATAGCTTCAATATCATTTTTCTCCAGACTATTCACGCATTCTGTCTTGATACATTACGCATGCATATGTGAGATAATAAAGACAGATTATAACAAACGATATGTCAGTCAACTGATATCCAGAATGAATGACGATTATGTAGTTTTTTTCTTCAAGAC
>BOPN01001962.1:186347-191347 GCA_017312705.2 Penaeus japonicus | reverse complement strand
ATTTCCTTGGAGTTCATTAAGGTAATGAAATCAGGATCTTCGAGATCTCTAGGGAGAGCGAGGACATAAAGGAGGCTCGCTCAAGGAAATCAAAGCGTGACGGCTCATTTGATATAATTCTACATCAAGAAACCAATCGACATCTATCAATTAAATATAGTTATTCTAAGAACTGGTTGAGCATCCTACTTTTCTCAAATCCAAATGCCTTGTTATCTTTCATTGTTTCTTTTTATTATCAGTTATTATTTCCCCTAAGCAATATCTAAGCTTGCCTGTGTATCAATGGCATACAAAAAGGTATGACCCGTGAGAGCCTTTAGTCATGAAGACTAGGAATGCAGCACAAAATTAGGTCTCTTTCTCTCTCTCTCTCTCTCTCTCTCTCTCTCTCTCTCTCTCTCTCTCTCTCTCTCTCTCTCTCTCTTTCTCTCTCTCTCTCTCTCTCTCTCTCTCTTTCTCTCTCTTTCTCTTTCTCGCTCTCACCTTTCTCTTTATCTTTCTTTCTCTGTATACAATAGTGTTTAAGATAATGTTAATAAATTATGTACATGATGATGACAATGAAAATGATGATTACCCAACTAACATTAGCGATTATGATAACAATAAAGATTATAATAGCAACGGTAATCGTGGTATGATATGCAAATTCTGAGTGCCAGGAAGTATCTTCATTTGCAGTAACGTGTTTTTTTTTCTCTCTCTCTCTCTCTCTCTCTCTCTCTCTCTCTCTCTCTCTCTCTCTCTCTCTCTCTCTCTCTCTCTCTCCTCTTTTTCTCTCTCTCAATCACTCACTCAATCACTCAATCTCTCTCCCTTTCTCTCTCTCTCTCTCTCTCTCTCTCTCTCTCTCTCTCTCTCTCTCTCTCTCTCTCTCTCTCTCTCTCTCTTTCCTCTTTCTCTCTCTCTCAATCACTCACTCAATCACTCAATCTCTCTCCTCTCTCTCTCTCTCTCTCTCTCTCTCTCTCTCTCTCTCTCTCTCTCTCTCTCTCTCTCTCTCTTGGTCACACATTCACACAGCCTCTTTTCACCAAATCTTGCCAGATCAGTGACCAATGTCTCACTAATCGCATCTTATAAATAAGTTACGTCAACCATTCTAGGGAAGCTGTGTGAATAAAATGCAGCCACCAATACATTGCATGCAAACACATTGGTTCAGGCTCATACTTTGTATGCACTCAAACCAATCTGAGCTGAAAATCTAATTAAGGATATCTTTCCCAGAAAATATTGCTGAGCTTTCCAAGCTTTACGGCTGGGAGTCATTAAATTCTGCTCGTTCAAATGACTTGCGGCGTTCGTGAGTTTCAGGGCAATGGCTTTTACATATGGTGAAAAGTCTTGAATAATAAATAGAGGCCGACTCGCTTGGATATTTTCTTCTCCATACAAATAAAACTACGAAAGTGTACCACCAAATTATAGGCGAAAATCATGTTTGTAGAATTATAAAAGTAAGAACAAATAACGCAATGAAATTACATTTTCAACTTAAAAAAATATTCTCACATAAGTCATATCGGTGTGGTATTTAATAATGAATATCCCCAGCATTTTTAGTGTCAGCCCTTCGGCCACCAATACCGTCTACCAGAGGCATGCACGGGCAGCAAGCCAAGAAAGGGAGTGGCCCTACGCTTGGCCAGCCACTCGTACAGCCGAGTTCATCGTGTTAACCGAGCCCTCCAGACTCCCCATCCGGATCAAGGCACCCTGTGCACAGCCCCAAGCACGGAACCCAATTACCTCCACAGAAGATGCAAAGCTCACCAAGAAGAAATGGCAGCTGGTGCTCCAGCGCCGAGGGAACGGCGCGCGAGGGAAATCTGCGGTTACTGCAAGGAGCCTTCCTGCCTACCCGGCGAGGCCCCCAGGGCTGCCTTCTGCGGGGACGATGCTTGGTGCAGGTGCGGGAGATTGCATTTATACCATGATGAGGTACCATGGTCGAGTTAAGATGAATGAATGAAAAACTAGAACTATGACATATTTATTCATATCGCCTGTTATATGCATTAATACGATGTCATCTCAGGAAAACTGATTTAGAATGTGGACAAAAATGACGTAGATATGATCATGTGATTAGGACTAGGGAGAAAGTGTACAGCTACTCTACTCAGTACCAGGAAAGCCTGACAGTCTAAGATAAACGGGAGTTAGAGATTTTGTATAGTGTTTTGCATAGGGATATCCCGGAAGTGATTTCAGCCAGCCCATTTTAGTGGAAGAGAAGTGTAAGATCACACTTATATTGCGCGGTACATTTGGGATGTAAGAAATGAAAACATATATTTGCATTCAAGCACAAGAAAGAGACAGGGCAATTAGAGTAAGTACTAAAAGTAGCAGTAGTAGATGTGAATGATAATTGTTACTGCTCATCTTTGTGAATCTGAAGATTAATTTTATTGATGTTTTTGTTGTCTTCCTCATCCGTTATTAGGATCAGCTCTTAATTTTGATAATCATAAATGAGAATGAGGATGATAAAAAATAATAATAATGATGATGATGGTAATTATGATGATAATAATGATAGTAATTATAGTAATGGTGATGAGACGATGATAATGATGATGAGGAGGATGTTGATGATAATGATTATAATGATAATGATGATGATGATGATTTTAAAGGTGGTGATAAAGATAATAATAATGATGATAGCAAGGATAATAATAACAATATGATAATAATGATAATGAAAATAATAATGCTAATAGTAATAATGATAATGACAATAATAATGCTAATAGTAATAATGATAATGATAATAACAATACTAATAGTAATAATGATAATAATAATAATAATAATAATAATAATAATAATAATAACAATAACAATGATAATAATAATGATAATAGGAATAATAATAACAATAATGATAATAATAATAATGATAATAATAATAATAACGATAATAATGATAATAATAATAATAATAATAACAATAATAATAATAATAATAATGATAATAATAATAATAATAATAATGATGATGATGATAATAATAATAATAGCAAAACAACAACAACAATCATAATTATAATAGTAAATATAATAATGATAATGAAAATAATAAGATAATTATGACGAAGATGATAATAACAATGATAATAATAACCATAACAGTAATATTAGTGACGTTCGCAGTAGCAGCTGTAGTAATAGTAGTGCGACTCATAAATATAATGTTTAGATAGTTATGAATATAGATATTATTATCATTATCACTTTAAAGTTATAATCATCAGCACAAGCATAATCATGTTATCATAACCCTTAATAATGACCATTATCATCACCATACTTACCGTCACAATATTAATTTCAACATGCAGGATGGTGCCGCTAGAGGAGAGTCAGCGTCGGATGCTTCTCGGAGTGTCCGGAGTGCCAGTGCCTCAGAGGTGGGCAAGATGGCCGCCTCTTCCCCGACCCCTTGACCATGAACCTACTTCGTTTGCGACAAGTCTGCCCTTCATGGCCAGCGCTTCTACAGGTGTCCTCCCGGCACGCACTTCGACGCGCAGAGCGAGGCGTGCGAGCTGGATCCTCGCCCATGACACCAGCGCATTCTACAACCACGAACACGGCAGCCCCCATGTTATCCTCCAGCGCCAGTCCCGCCCCGCCTTCTGCCGAAAGCACGACATGGCGTCCGACGACCACGGCCTCCACCACCGCTGGGACGACCGCCGCTCCAACCCACTCGCCCTGCCTTGTCGACTGCCAGGTTTCGACCCTGATTTTCCTGCGTTTCTTCCCCCTCGTGCTTGCAGCAACTTTCCTTCTCGGGGGAGTCATCCTACACTTGGCTCTCAGAGATGACCCGCCACATCCCCGCCATCATCGTGACGGTGACAGGCATCCCCCGCGCTCAGACAACAATCCCAACCTGAGCGAACGTTCGGCGCAAATTCCTCCCGGCCAGCAGACCAACCACAGCGATCCGCAAGTTACGTCACCCACTACATCGCCCGTCATTACATCCGTTTCATCTACTGTAAGAGTAGATATAGATCCTGAATCACCAGCATCCGCACTACCCACTGAGCTTCAGCCACGGATTCACCGTCATTTCCATTAGCAGGATCCCCGCGGCCACGACCCCCGGGAAGGAGAGATTTCCCGTCGCAGTCGCCGGCAACATCGCCAAACGTCTGGTGCCCTTGGCCGAAGGTTTCCTCCCATCCCCAATGAGCACTTTAGGCGGAGGGAGGACGATCACCTTCGGCTTTTACCTCTCAGAGCCAATCAGCTCACAGAGTGTCACGCTGGATGCAAATCCATACAGCCAGCGGCGGGACTCCAACGCAGCGCGGGGACTCCATACCGTCTATCAGCACCACTACCGACAACACCATCACCCTTGCCTCGGACACCACAGGATTCGAATCACCACTCTTGTCTCAACTAACGCCTCAGAGAACTGCTCGATACCTCGCCCGAAGTTGAAGACACAGCAAAATTGAATAAGTTATTTTGTTTAGTGATGTCATATTAAAGTCTTGCTGAAATTACCCCGCATCAAATGTCACACACTCTAGCCATCAACATTTCAAAGAATCTTTTGTCAAAAAACAAAATAGAATCGCGTAGTTGATTTCGTCTAAAATTAATTATCGAGCTGATCTGAGGCCTAATTCCGTCTTAGTACTGAGCGGAAGCCGTGTGTATGAATAGACAAATTACGCTAACCAAATCATCGGTACACAAGTGCATTTCATAATACGTACACACAAGACTTCCACAGAACCATAATAAATTGCCGAACAGTCTGGGAACTAAAATCCTGGGAGGCAGTGAGGCCGGACATACGATATTTACGTGGAATAAAAGGAAAGTGATGGATAGTGCCAGTGACAGTGCTAATGTTCCGAACTAAAAACTGCTGATCACAGCGAGTACAAATCCCAAGACTTGTCTAGTGATAACCCAATGGACAATTTATTTTCGTTCACCTGAAGGTGCATTGCAGCAAG
>BOPN01001962.1:178847-181347 GCA_017312705.2 Penaeus japonicus | reverse complement strand
GCCTTCTGCGGGGACGATGCTTGGTGCAGGTGCGGGAGATTGCATTTATACCATGATGAGGTACCATGGTCGAGTTAAGATGAATGAATGAAAAACTAGAACTATGACAGATTTATTCATATCGCCTGTTATATGCAATAATACGATGTCATCTCAGGAAAACTGATTTAGAATGTGGACAAAAATGACGCAGATATGATCATGTGATTAGGACTAGGGAGAAAGTGTACAGCTACTCTACTCAGTACCAGGAAAGCCTGACAGTCTAAGATAAACGGGAGTTAGAGATTTTGTATAGTGTTTTGCATAGGGATATCCCAGAAGTGATTTCAGCCAGCCCATTTTAGTGGAAGAGAAGTGTAAGAACACACTTATATTGCGCGGTACATTTGGGATGTAAGAAATGAAAACATATATTTGCAGTCAAGCACAAGAGAGAGACAGGGCAATTAGAGTAAGTACTAAAAGTAGCAGTAGTAGTTGTGAATGATAATTGTTACTGCTCATCTTTGTGAATCTGAAGATTAATTTTATTGATGTTATTGTTGTCTTCCTCATCCGTTATTAGGATCAGCTCTTAATTTTGATAATCATAAATGAGAATGAGGATGATAAAAATAATAATAATGATGATGATGATGGTAATTATGATGATAATAATGATAGTAATTATAGTAATGGTGATGAGACGATGATAATGATGATGAGGAGGATGTTGATGATAATGATTATAATGATGACGATGATGATGATGATGATTTTAAAGATGGTGATAATGAAAGTAATAATGATGATAACAAGGATAATAATAACAATATGATAATAATTATAATGATAATAATAATGCTAATAGTAATAATGATAATGACAATAATAATGCTAATAGTAATAATGATAATGATAATAACAATGCTAATAGTAATAATGATAATAATAATAATAATAATAATAATAATAATAATAATAACAATAACAATGATAATAATAATGATAATAGGAATAATAATAACAATAATGATAATAATAATAATGATAGTAATAATAATAATGATAATAATAATAACAATAATAATAATAACAATAATGATTATAACAACAACAACAACAATAATAATTATAATAATAATAATGATAATAATAATGATGATGATGATAATAATAATAATAGCAAAACAACAACAACAATCATAATTATAATAGTAAATATAATACTGATAATGAAAATAATAAGATAATTATGACGAAGATGATAATAACAAAGATACTAATAACCATAACAATAATATTAGTGACGTTCGCAGTAGCAGCTGTAGTAATAGTAGTGCGAATCATAAATATAATGTTTAGATAGTTATGAATATAGATATTATTATCATTATCACTTTAAAGTTATAATCATCAGCACAAGCATAATCATGTTATCATAACCCTTAATAATGACCATTATCATCACCATACTTACCGTCACAATATTAATTTCAACATGCAGGATGGTGCCGCTAGGAGGAGAGTCAAAGGCCGGATGCTTCTCGGAGTGTCCGGAGTGCCAGTGCTCAGAGGTGGGGCAAGATGGCCGCCTCTTCCCCGACCCCCTTGACCCGCGAACCTACTTCGTTTGCGACAAGTTCGCCCTTCATGGCCAGCGCTTCTACAGGTGTCCTCCCGGCACGCACTTCGACGCGCAGAGCGAGGCGTGCGAGCTGGATCCGCCCACGACACCAGCGCATTCTACAACCACGAACACGGCAGCCCCCATGTTATCCTCCAGCGCCAGTCCCGCCCCGCCTTCTGCCGAAAGCACGACATGGCGTCCGACGACCACGGCCTCCACCACCGCTGGGACGACCGCCGCTCCAACCCACTCGCCCTGCCTTGTCGACTGCCAGGTTTCGACCCTGATTTTCCTGCGTTTCTTCCCCCTCGTGCTTGCAGCGGGAATCCTCTTCCTTCTCGGGGGAGTCATCCTACACTTGGCTCTCAGAGATGACCCGCCACATCCCCGCCATCATCGTGACGGTGATGGCGCATCCCCGCGCTCAGACAACAATCCCAACCTGAGCGAACGTTCGGCGCAAATTCCTCCCGGCCAGCAGACCAACCACAGCGATCCGCAAGTTACGTCACCCACTACATCGCCCGTCATTACATCCGTTTCATCTACTGTAAGAGTAGATATAGATCCTGAATCACCAGCATCCGCACTACCCACCGGAGCTTCAGCCACGGATTCACCGTCATTTCCACAGCAGGATCCCCGCGGCCACGACCCCCGGGAAGGAGAGATTTCCCGTCGCAGTCGCCGGCAACATCGCCAAACGTCTGGTGCCCTTGGCCGAAGGTTTCCTCCCATCCCCAATGAGCACTTTAGGCGGAGGGAGGACGATCACCTTCGGCTTTTACCTCTCAGAGCCAATCAGCTCACAGAGTGTCACGCTGGATGCAAATCCATACAGCCAGAAGGCGACTCAAACGCAGCGCGGGGACTCCATACCGTCTATCA
>BOPN01001962.1:136347-141347 GCA_017312705.2 Penaeus japonicus | reverse complement strand
TCGTAATAGTAGCATTGTAAATGTTGATGATGAAAATGATGATAATAATAGTAATAATAGTAATAATTATAATGATAGTGATAATGATAATGATGATACTGATTCTACTACTAAGAACAATAATGATAATGATGATAGCAAAAAGAATAATGCTCGTGATAATTCTGATACTAATGATGATAATACCAACAGCAATAATAATAATGATGAATATGATAACAGTAATGAAAATGATAATAATAATGGTCATAATGATAATAATGAAAATAATAATGATAACAATAATGATAATAATGCTAATTATAATAACGATAATTATAATAATGTTAATTATAATAACAATAATGATAATAATGCTAATTATAATAACGATAATAATAATAATGTTAATTATAATAACGATAAGGATAATTATAACAATAGAAATAATGATAAGAATAATCGTAATAATAATTCTAAAACAATTGAAGAAAATCAATAATCATAGCAATGGCGATAACGATATTGATGTTGAAAATGATAATAACAATGTGGAAAATTATATCAATCAAATAGGGGGGGGGGGGTAACGCCGGGAAGGGCGTATTGGCGCATTCCCCCTCCGTTTCCAGGCACGAGGACCTTCGACCATCGATTCGCCAAAGCCAAAACTGCCTTGGTCGTCCCACGGGCAACCCCCACTCAGAATGATCTCTAGGGATTCGAGCAAAATGTCCATAAAGCCAGCGTTGGCGACCTCAGGTTGTGCAAGCAACAGGTCCTATGCCGTTCCTACGCTGCAGTCGTTGGTTGGACACATGATCACGCCGTCAAGACGCAATTCCAAGGCACTGGAGGAGGTCTGAGTCTCGTCATACAGCAAGACTTGGGCCTTGAAGACTCACATCTCTGTCTTTCTGTACAGGTACTGGCATCTCCAAATACTCCGTCTGCCGACTTCTTCTTCTGACAACCAAGAGTCGTGGACGGCGCGACCAAGATATGGAGAACTCTGTGACTTCACTATCTTGGTCCAAGATATTGAATATGATGAATGCATCGAGAGACCCTACTAGGACTTCCAGAGATTAAGAAAGAATGGTAACATTAACAACACAGGCAAGGTTAGAGACTTTGCCATTACCATATGTTGTTCCCCATTCAATTTGGGCGATAACTCAATATCAAGTCCATGCTTCCTGCGTTCACAGGAAGACATTCCCCCAATGCACTTTACAGCATTTCCAGTACCAGTATACTCCCCCTTTGTGATTCAGGATGCACTGAGTCAAAAGCCATCTTGAGACCGATGTATGCTGCAAGCAACCCATGCCCGAACTCTCAATAGACACAACAATGACACGAATTGCAAGGATACGATCAACTGTGGACTGAATACGATTGCTTCAGCCTCTGGTACCTCAGTAAAGTGTCTCTGATACGTCACAGAATGATGAATGCAAACACCTTGCAGGTATGCTGGGCAGTGTAATGCCTCGTTGATTATTTCATCTAATCCTCTCTCTCCTTCCAGATCGGGATGGCCACGCCCTTCAACAGGCCGATGGCTCAACTTGGAGCAGCTGTGGCCTCAAGTGACTCCTAAGAGACGCAGTTCTGTTTCGTTCTCGGGAGGACTCCAGTGGACTCTAAGTTGCACCAAGTGTTTAACGTTTAAAGGTGTCCCACAAGCTGCTGTGTCCGTCAGATTGTCGAGCGCTGTGAAAATATTAGAAATAACATGACAAATCTCTGAGTACACTCCTCTTTCCTAATCCTTTCCAAGTGCACCCCCTGAGGCAGTTACTGGGCGAACGCAGGGATTTGAAGTGGACCCAGAGTGTTGTCATGACCAATCTATGCATGGTCAGGGCCGGTAAACCCTAAAGTTGAGGAGAGTCCACCGACGATTGCTAATGAGGATGTGGTCGATCTCCTTGGCCACATTACCTGCAACACTGCACGATATCCAGCGATGCGGGTTGGGGCAATATTAGCAGGAGCTAAAGTCTACTAGAACAGCGCGGTGATCTCGCAGCTATCAGCCATGGAAACGAGTGTGGCATAGACCATATCTTTCACATTCGGTTTACATTCATCGGAAGGAGCGTCTATAGCAATAAAAGACACGAAGTCAAACGAGAGCTTCAGTCTCGAAATGCTCATCAATTGGAGCTGCATCTACTACTGAAGGTTGGAATCTACTGGAGATGACCGTTGCTTCGACCCAACCAGTAGTAGGTGTAGCTAATAGTGCCGCCCCCAGGTCTTCTCACCTCCGAGAGGCCCGCCACCTCCACCCTCGGTCATCCCAGATCCCTCGAGGGTAGTGGCAGTTAATCATCCTGACACAAAGAACTGCGGATCCTTTTTTCACACTAGGCTAGACATTGGAGGCAGCTGAAAGCAAGAAGACATGCAAGCACTAAACGCTAAATTACACTACTACACTATCGCTCCACACCTTTTTGACCATGGAACACCAGTCCAAAGGAAAAGAATAACAAAAATAAAATTAAAGACATAATGATAAAAGGATATAATGTAATAACGCTTATCTTGATAATGATTATAATGATAATTATAATGATATTGATAACAATAATGACAATGAGGATAACAATTATGATAAGCATAATACTAGTATTAGTGATAACAAAAAAATAACAATAATGATGATAATGAGATGATTATATAAATAGGAGTATTTATAATGATAATGATATAGACAATATTGTTAATGTAATGATAATAATGATAATAACAACGACAATTGTTATCAACGTCATCATAATGATGATAATGATAACAACATTTAGAATAACCACTTTATCTATACTATTAATCATATTTCAATTACCAGGACTGTTATGGTTCATATCATTATCATTATCATGTCCATCATTATTCGCAAATATATAATATTGATGTAATCATTATTAATGAAAATACAAATGATTACGTTAATAATGATGGTGATGATAATAACATTATCAATATAACAATAGTAATAGGAATTATGATAGTAATAAATCTGATAACAATGACAATAATGATGATGATAATGATAAAGTAATAATAACGATGATGATGATAATAATGGTGATGATTACTGTGATGATGGCAATAAAAATAGGAATAATGGCAATGATAATGATTATAGTAATATAACAATGATGATTATAACAAGAGTAATAATGATGATAGCGATAAGAATTATACAGATGTTGACAATGATAATAATATTGCTGATGACAATAGTAATGATAATATTATGATGATAAGGACAACTACAATAACAACAATATGACAATGAGGATGATAATAACAATGATAATGATGACTATGATTATGGTAAATAAGTAAGATGATAAAGATAAGGATAATGCCAATAATGAAAATTTGATAATGATAGTAATCATAATAATAATAAGGATGACAATGATGATAGCACTGATAATGATGATGATAAAAGTAATAACCAATAACCAATTAATAATGATAACAGTAATAATCATAATCATCATCATAACGATTATAGTAATGACAATGATCATGATAATAATGATTATGATGATAGAGATAATAATGATAGTAATAATGACAATGATATAACAGTAATTATAATCCCAACAAAAATGATGATAATGATCATAATGATAAAAATGTCAATGATAGTTCTTATGATAATGATAATAATTACATTGATGATTGTGATGATCATAATTATAGTGACAATAATGACAGTGAAGATTATCATCATCCTCATCATTACTATTATTATCGTTATTGTTCTTATTGTTCTTATTATCATCATCATTATCATTACGTTATTGTTGTTTTATTTGTTATCATTAATATTATGATTGTTATTATTGTTGTATTTGTATCTACTATTTTTATTACCATCGTTATTATCACTATCGTTATCATCAATTGATGAGCTAGAGAGAGAGAGAGATCAAATTCTAATACTTTGTTCCATAAATTATTTAATTTCGAATGAGAGAGAGAGAGATAGAGAGAGAGAGAGAGAGAGAGAGAGAGAGAGAGAGAGAGAGAGAAGGAGAGAGTGAAGGAGAGAGAGAGACTTTGACTTTGACGAGTTTATTGAGATAAGTGATTACATACATCTCAAAAGAATGAGGTAACATAGGTTATCCTCAGAGAGAGAGAGAGAGAAAGAGAGAGAGAGAGAGAGAGAGAGAGAGAGAGAGAGAGAGAGAGAGAGAGAGAGAGAGAGAGAAAATGAGAGAGAAAGAGAAAATGAGAGAGAGAGAGAGAGAGAGAGAAGGAAAGAGAGGAATCAGATATAGAGACAATTGGGATACAAGGGGAAAATAGCCCAAAACCGGCGCCCGCGTCACACACTTTCTTGGAAGGCTAAGGAAATAGGCAATCTTGCAACTTTGGAATTGCAACAACAACTGTGATAGTAGGCCTACACTAAAGCTCGTTTTAAAGTGGTTGAAGTGACGTAATTTAGATATTAAACATTCAAGTGACGCCTAAAATCAGCATCATTTTCTTTGGTATATATTGCAAACTGTCTACACGTTCTCTTGTAAGTCGCTTTGTTAGTTTATATTATCAACATGTCAGACACCTTGTCAGCAAGAGAAGTTGTTGCATAGTCTGAACAAAGTTTGTACCCAGATCATAACTTGCAGCCAAGGTAGCTTCAGACCTCGTTTCGTGTTGGGTAAGTTGCTTTTACAGGTTGTTAAGTTAGGTGTATCTGGATAAAGAGAAATAGTAAACTATTGTTTGATCCTTTTTTTGTATATCAGTTACTTTTTCATTTTATGTATTCGTCTGCCTTTCTTTTCTTTATTTTATTCTACGTTTTTCTCTCTTTTTTTTGCGTTTTTCCCCTTCTTTCTTCCCTCCCTCCTTTTCACATTTTCACTCTTTTCCTTCTCCTTCCCTCTTTGACTCTCTCTCATTCCTCCTTAACCCTCCTTCCCTCTCCTTCTTCCCTCTTCCCCCTCACTCCCCCATAACCTCAACCAGGAGAAAAT
>BOPN01001962.1:55000-60000 GCA_017312705.2 Penaeus japonicus | reverse complement strand
ATATGGGGGATTCAAGTGGGAAACAAGTGGCCAATCTTGGACATACTGTTTAAAATGTTAGTTTACAAATAAATGTAGGTAAATACATGGATATAGATTTAGATATTTATAAAAAAAAATTTCGTACGTTTGTTTCTTTCCTGTCTCTTCCTCTTTTTGTCTCTCTCGGTCCCCATTCTCCTTTTAATGATATTCTTGTTGATTCTGCTTCACTTCATTTCCAGACGTAGCGAGTGCATTCCTACTTTTTTCTTTTCTTTTTTACTCTAACCATTATATATTTCCGTTGTAGGTGAATTCATATCCGTGTACCACCTTGTATCACTGAGTGTGTATAAGGTTGGTTTTACCATCCAACTCTAAAGTAATTTAGCCTTTAACTAGACTTACTTTCTATGAATTTTGTACTACTACGTGCATTTCTTTTCTTCTTTCCTTCCATGGGGAGCGCACGTGTTATTGAAATACTACTGCGAATGTTGTTGGCTATTTATAATGTCTTGGATTGGTGCCAGGTTCCGTATGTAAATATGTTCGCTTTGCGCTTTCTCTACCCTACCCTCATTGTAGTCTTTTTTTATTCTTCTTTTTTAGTAATACAAAATAGAACTCGCCTTAAATCGTTCAAAGGCTGTTCTCATTCAACATTATTTGCTTACCTCGCATTTCCTCCATTCATTTTCTTCGCCCTTCTCTTCTGCCATCCCCAAGTAATAATGATGTTCGGCTAAAAAGGCCACGCTGACGCAGACCAATAAGAAACGGCGACAGCATAAGGCACTTAATGATGGAAACCGCCATAAGGCTGCGATATCCCTGGGTCGTCACGCCCTGTTTCCCGCCCATTTAAAGATGGCGCTGACCGAAATGTCTTCCCTTCATCATCCCACATTTTTGCCTCTCTCTTCCTCCCTTGCTTCATTCTTTGTCTCCCTCTCCTCGTGAGTGCGCGCGTACCAGTCCCTGGTGATCGACGAGGGTGATTGCTTGATTGACTGCGGGGATAGTTTGCCAGTTCCAGGTTCCGCTTCGGCGAAAGACGCTCGTGCGAATGAATGCGTGGAGGGGCCGATCTGAATGCATGGCAGCCCCTCGTCGCATTTGTTTCTGTAGTCGGCTTTCCCTTGGCGAACAGTTCTACTCTTCTCTCCTTACTCTCCCTTTCTCCCTCGTCTGACGTCCAAGACCCCATGTCTTTCTCTTTTCTTATGTGTTTGTTTAATGTTTTCCCACTTGTTTACAGTTGCCTTACCTATATCATAAATCTGTCTATAAGCTCGTCTATCTACATCCACATTTCCCCATTATCACGCCTTTCAAGACACACTTCCACACTCACTGGAGTAACATTTGAGAATTGGGCCAAGCGAAGATTGAAAGTCATGCTTGTCTTGCAGTATCTTGATGGTGACGGAGATGATTATGGTGGTGATTGTGGTGACGATGGTACGGATTATCGTGGGGATAATGATGGTGTCTATGGTGGTGGTGCAGAGGCAAGTTGAAACACTAGTAACCGGTATGATGATAGCCATATTGGTATTGAATGCTGGCGTTGCGGTGGTGTAACAGACAATTGGAGTGCCGCTCGTAGAAATACTAGTGATTGCGAAACCGCATGCGGCGATGTGCCATACATAACAGAAGGAGTGGTCGGTGTGCGAATAACTGTGTTGTTCGATGATTGTCAAGATTCGAGTGTTGTTGATTGCCGAGTTGTTTACGTCATGCATTCGTGCAACTTTTTACCTGCACGGGATGTCAACATAGAATACTTACCTATATTTGTGTGTAGTATTATGTTCTTTTTACGCCGAGTCCCTCTCGAAAGTACAAGCCTGCAAGTAACAGAATGGTAAGAATGATCTTTATGTAATATTTCAAGATCATGTACGGGCGTTCACTAGGGAGAGTGGGAATGAAAGCACGCGCTCGCCCAAATTGTAGCGTTCGCGGGCGTGCCGACTCATGCACTGTGTTGGCATGTTGTTTTTCTGTTTCCTCTACGATATCTTATCCAAAGGAGGTCAGCAGTTTCTCCGGTTCTTAAACATTTTAAATCTTCAAATATAAGATAACGATAAATGGACAGACATTGAAGGTATTTGAGAAGGTTCTGTAGGGTTGTAGAAACAGACCAGGCGAAGCATGCATAGAGAAATATAGAGAGACAGAACAATAAAGAGACGAGAATCTACAGTAGGTCATACATAAGAAGTTGCCAAGTCATCCTTACAGGCTGACAACTTACACATACGAGAACACATGCTTACAGAGAGGGAAAGGGAGAGAATAAAAAAGAAAAGTGAGAAACAATAAGCAATAAACAGAAAAGAAACGAAAGAAGGGGAAGCTGAAAATATAATAGGGAGAAAGGGAGGGAGGTGAGTAAAGATATTTTAGCAGAAAGGAGAGATGAAGAGTCTTCAAAATTCATCATGCATTTGAATCGATGATAACCGCCAGGAAAGGGAATAATGGGGGGGGGGGGATTCAAGCAATGTTTTCATCCATTTTTTATAATCATGGTATCTGTGTTTGTATTTCATTTTTATTATCTTTCTAATTTTCTACTTTGTCATAGACATAACTCATTTAGGTATTACCATTATGCACACTGTTATGCTGTAGGTGCTATTCACAGAAAGTGAAAACTGGCTTAGTCCCCGAGACGCGCAGAACTGCCTTTCTTCCGCGCAGAGTGTTATGTCATGCACTGGTCAGGCGGGCAATGGGGGTGGGGGCTGTGGATGGAAGGGGCAGGGGGTGGGGTGGATTAGGGGCATGGAGGAAGGGGAAGGTAAAGGTGAAGGGATTTAGGGGAAAGGGTTAGAAAAGAGACCTTGAGTCGGTATGAATCTCAGTTTCTGCCGCTTGACTCGGGTGCGCGCTCGGCTTCCTCTCTCTCTTTCTTACCCTTTCTCTCTCTTTGGCTGTCACTCGCACACTCATATACGCTCTCTCTCTCTCTCTCTCTCTCTCTCTCTCTCTCTCTCTCTCTCTCTCTCTCTCTCTCTCTCTCTCTCTCTCTCTCTCTCTCTCTCTCTCTCTAGATCTCTCTCTCTCTCTCTAGATCTCTCTCTCTCTCTCTAGATCTCTCTCTCTCTCTCTAGATCTCTCTCTCTCTCTCTCTCTCTCTCTAGATCTCTCTCTCTCCAGATATCTCTCTCTCTCCCTCCCTCCCTCCTCCTCTCTCCATCCCTCCAAACGTATTACTCAATATTCACACACAAACGATGTTCCCAGAATCCGGTTTCCTCAGCGCTGGCCCTTCTTGTGACCCGGTTTGCACGTCCATTCAGATTCAAATGCAGAAAGTTTATGGGAATAAAACGGTTACTCGTGCACTCGATAATCCTATATACGTTTCCATGACAGCGCGACACTTTCCGTCAGTTCTTCTAGGGAGCTCATTTATCGTCTAGCTAAGAGCAAGAAATATGCTAGAGGAACAGGGCCGAGCGATTGCAAGTGCGTGAAATACAGCTGGAGTCTGGCACTGCCGTTGCAGAGAGCATCGGTGCCTGTTCGTTCTGGGTGCTTGCGTTTGCCCTGTTATCAAAAATCCCTAAGCGTGTATTTTTTTCGATTTTTTTGTACATACCCAAGCATGTATATATGTGTGTTAGGAAGGGGGAAAGTTATATTGATGTGCAATGTCGCATATTTTCACCCTATGTATCGTTCTCTTCCTATTTTGCATTTGTTATCCTCCCTCCCTGTCTCTCCTTATTCTCCGACTTCACCAATTCCCCTTTCCTCTCTTCCTCACCCCTCGCCTCACCCTGGCACAGGAACCCTGACCTTGACCTTTCACTTCCTATCCTTGCACCCCCCCCCCCCCCCCGTCCCCTGCCTTCTTCATCTCTTGCCTTAGCGATGTCTTCATGACGACCCCCGCCCTGTGCCTCCCGCTTGCAAAGGCACTCGAGATGATATCCCGCAAGTGAGAAAGTGAAGCAGGTCAAGTAATGTCGAGACGTATATTGGAACAAAAAAAAATCTCTCTATCTCTATCTCTATCTCTATCTCTATCTCTATCTCTATCTCTATCTCTATCTCTATCTCTATCTCTATCTCTATCTCTATCTCTATCTCTTTCTCTTTCTCTTTCTCTCTCTCTTTCTCTTTCTCTTTCTCTCCCTCTCCCTCTCCCTCTCCCTCTCCCTCTCCCTCTCCCCCCAATCTCTCTTTCTCTCTCTCTCTCTCTCTCTCTCTCTCTCTCTCTCTCTCTCTCTCTCTCTCTCTCTCTCTCTCCCACACACACACACACACACACACACACACACACACACACACACACACACACACACACACACACACACAGACACACACACACACATTTTGAAATAGAAATCGCCTGTGTATAATACCACGCGCATATAATGTCCAAGTCAGTAAGGGAACAATACGAAAAAAACAACAACATAAAGACTTACATGGAGGGAAAACAACAACAACAACAATGACACCTTGCAAATGAAACCGGAATAAATGCAAAGCAAGCCGAGCAGCTTTGCCAACGAAGACGGTGAAATGACCAATCGAAAACCTAAGATCAGAGGGAACTCGCATCCCCTTAGTAGGGTAGTGGGCCAAGGGGGAGGGGGGGGAGCCTCCGAGAGTCCGCTGTACGGCGAGTGGAGCCGGTTCGGTGTGAGGAGGTGGGGTGGGGGTGGAGGGGTGGAGGGATGGAGGGGTGGAGGGTCGTTGGGGCAGCACAAACCCTGACCCCGTTGCTAGAGAGGGAATATGAGGAAGGAGGAGGGAAGGGAAGAGAAGGGATGAGGAGGAGGGGGGTCAGGGAAGGGGATGGTGTGGTATCCATGCTAAGGACACCTCTCAGCCTCGCTCGCTCGTCACCAACTCGCTCCCTCTCCTGTCTATCTACATGTCAGGCTGTGTGCTGTAGATTCGATTTTAGGGCTACTATATTTTCTCCTCTCTCTCTCTCCTCGCTGCCTTTCCCCCTCTATCCCTCTTTCTACCTCTCTTTTTCT
>BOPN01001962.1:47500-52500 GCA_017312705.2 Penaeus japonicus | reverse complement strand
TTCCCCTTTTTCGTTCTCCTTGTCTCTCTCTTTATCTCTTTTTTCTTCATCTCTTGCTTTCTCTCTCTCTATCTATCTATCAATCAATCAATCCCAATCTCTCTCTCTCTCTCTCTCTCTCTCTCTCTCTCTCTCTCTCTCTCTCTCTCTCTCTCTCTCTCTCTCTCTCTCTCTCTCTCTCTGTGTCTTTCTTTCTCTAGCTCTGTCTATCTCTCAAATATCTATAACCCATGTTTAGCTCCCTGTCTTCCACTGCCGAATTCTTGTCGCGGGTCCATTTCCCTTGACAAACACATTGGGCGGACCAAGGCTATAATTTCGTATTTCATTTTCGTGTTTCTCATTCCCCCTTTTCTTGGAAAGCGCCTCCCGACCATAGCCGCACATTTTGGCCGTTAACCTTGACCATCTTCGCGAATGAGCGAGGAATGCGACGGAAGGAGACGTGCAGATTGGAGTGCTTGCATTGACGTTGCCTGAGGATGGCGATTTTGAAGAGGCCATGGAGATGTTGCTGACTGTGATTGCAATCGAGATTTCTTTTTTCTAGGCAGAATGGTTGAGTGATGTTGATAAGTACGATGAATAGTATGATAACTATGAACAATAATTATGATCACTGTAATGGTGACACACCCAAGAATGATGACCAGAAACTGAGGGAAAATGGCTCTCGCTCGATCACTCTAATGACTGGGAGCCGCCGCCACCGATAGGAAATACAAATGCAGCATTTTTAACGTTAAAGATGACTGAAACTGCTTTGTAATAATGCTCTGGTGATGTTGCAAAATCGAGGAAGTTCTTGCCTTGAGAAAAAAAGAATGACATAATTCGAGACAAGAAAAACAATCACCAAATGATAAAAAAAGACAAAGAAAACGAGAGCCATTGACAAACGGTGACAAATTAAGGGATTTTACTTCGGTTGCGAATTTCTTTGTGATACGGAGTCTTTGTTATTTCTTTTCGACCGTCTTTTTTCCCTCTTCGATTGCTCTTGCTCATCCTCCTCAAGCTTTTTTGCGTGGCGAGATTTTCATGTGTATTTTTCCGTTTTTGTTTCCCTCTTCTCCTAATTTCTTTTGTGTCCGCTGTTACTATTCGCTTCTGATGTCTCTTCTTGCTTTTCCTCGTTCCTTGTGTGTTCCATGCTGTTTTTCCCTCTCTTTTTAATTTTCCTCTCTCGCCATCTCCCTCCTCTCCTGCCTCTCTTCGCCTGCTGAATCCACCCAATTTCTTTCCTTTCCGTTTCCTCTGCATAGTTGGCCATTCCCCGCCGAGGCAGGAATTTCCTTTCTTGATCCCCAACGCCGAGTGAAAGGAGACCCAGGAGCAGAGCGCCGGAAGCCTCGCTCGCGCAGGACAATAGGAGGGAGGGGGTGGGGGGGTGGCACTTCGGTTAGGGTTCTGACGTCACTTCGGTTAGGGTTCTGACGTCACTTCGGTTAGGGTTCTGACGTCACTTCGGTTAGGGTTCTGACGTCACTTCGGTTAGGGTTCCGAAGTCACTTCGGTTAGGGTTCTGACGTCACTTCGGTTAGGGTTCTGACGTCACTTCGGTTAGGGTTCTGACGTCACTTCGGTTAGGGTTCCGAAGTCACTTCGGTTAGGGTTCCGAAGTCACGTCAGTGGGTTCGGTCGCGGTTCGGTCGGTCACGTTCCGTTATCAGGGCTGTCGCGCCGCGCTTGCTTATGTTATTAGGCCTTCGCGACTCTGATGGGCGCGTCACTCTCCCGAAAGGCCGTCACGGCAGGCCACTTCACGACCCAGAGCGTCACGGCAGCCACGGCACAGAGCATGTGCGTCACAGCGCCGGCGTCGTAAACCGGTCACGTCACAGTGATCGTCAGAATGAGGCTGCGAGAAGATGTAATGGCAAGTTGAGTAACAACCGCACACGTGATTGGGGCTGGGGCGGGGAGGGGGGCGGGGGAAGAGGTTTGGCATCCCCTCCCTCTCCGCTCCCCCATTTCTCTGCCCTCCCTTCTTTACTCGTTTTCGACATCAACATTTTCCGTTTTTCCCCTTTACTTCCCCTTTGTCTTCGTCCATTATTTCTGGGTTTTGTTTTCTTTTTCTTTTTCCTCTTCTTCTTTCTTCCCCTTTTTCTTTTTTCTCTTCCTCTTCTTCTTTTTTCTCTTCCTCTTCTTCTTTCTTTCTTCCTCTTCTTCTTTCTTTCTTCCTCTTCTTCTTTCTTTCTTCTTCCTCTTCTTTCTCTCCTCTTTTTCTTCTACTTCTTCTACTTCATCGTCTACTTCTTTTTCTTTTTCTTCTTTCTTTTCTTTTCTTTTTTTCTTTTCTTCTTCTCCTCCATGTCCTTTCCCTCCTTCTCCCCATTCTCCTTCTCCTGCTCCTTCTCCTTCTTCTTCTTCTTCTTCTTCTTCTTCTTCTTCTTCTTCTTCTTCTCCTTATTCTCCTTCTCCTGCTCCATCTTCTTATTATTATTATTTTCCTTACTCTCCTTATTCTCCTGCTTCTTCTTCTTCTTCCTTCTCCTCCTCCTCCTCCTCCTCCTCCTCCTCCTACTCCTCCTCCTCCTCCTCCTCCTCCTCCTCCTCCTCCTCCTCCTCCTCCTCCTCCTCCTCCTCCTCCTCCTCCTCCTCCCCCCCTCCCCCCTCCCCCCTCCCCCTCCGCCTCCCCCTCCGCCTCCCCCTCCGCCTCCCCCTCCTCCTCTTCCATGCTTCTTGACAGTGTCACCACTGGCTGCCCGCGTGGTCACTGTTCCTCGAAGGTGACATTGATCGCATGCCATCGAATCGCAGATATTTTGACTTTCCTCTCCTATTCTGTACGTATGCAAATGTTTCTGCACAATTTCCGAGAGATTTTCATACGAGTTTCTTTCATCTATCTGTCTGGGTCTATCTATCTTTCTATATATTTATCTATTAATTCAATTTTCTCTGATTTGTCTTGCTTTGCCTTATTCTTTTCTGTCCCCTGTTGCCAACCGCGCCGACCGGAATGCCGTTGCCTTACCGATGGCACCCGCCGCGTCTCTTTCGCCTTATCCTTGTCGGCAACCTCCTGGCGAGTCCCCTCGACGCCCTGGGAGCATTTACCTTGACGCCATTTCCGATCAATTCCTCATCCTCCTACAAGTCCTTCTTTGTGTCACCGCTCCTGTCCCGGCAGTGTCCCCTGTCGCTGGCACTGTCACTGTCTCCGCACGTCTTGGGGACCGTAAGTGGGGCGCCACCTGGCAGCGGGGAGCGGCAGTGAAAGTACAGAAACAGGAAGTGGGCCTACGCGAGCGCCGTCCTGGTGGCCGCCCGGCACACTAAAGGTCCATGACTATTGGAATTGGAGTCTTTCAAGCGCTTGCTTCGCTGACCGCCTGGCCGTCATCTCGGATCTTTATTTTTTAAATAATTTTTTGACGGAAGAATAGTAGCGAAGAGAGGTCTTGTTTTATTTTTTCTTCTTCTCTTCACTCTCATTTCATGGCCTATTTTTTTTTTTTTTTTATTCCAAGTTTTTTTTTATCTCGTTTAGTTTTTTGTTGTTGTTTTTTTTTAGTTTTTTTTTTTAACCAGTTCAGATCTTACGATCTGCCATTTTGATCTTCTGAATTTTTATTTAAGAAAGGGGAAGAATTAATGGTAATAGCGACTGAAAAAGACGTTAGAAGCTGTCAAAAAATATTTCCCTCCTTCCCTCTCTCTCCTTTTACCTCTCTCTCTCTCTCCTTCTACCTCTCCCCCTCTCTCCTTCTACCTCTCCCCCTCTCTCCTTCTACCTCTCCCCCTCTCTCCTTCTACCTCTCCCCCTCTCTCCTTCTACCTCTCCCCCTCTCTCCTTCTACCTCTCCCCCTCTCTCCTTCTACCTCTCCCCCTCTCTCCTTCTACCTCTCCCCCTCTCTCCTTCTACCTCTCCCCCTCTCTCCTTCTACCTCTCCCCCTCTCTCCTTCTACCTCTCCCCCTCTCTCCTTCTACCTCTCCCTCCCACCGTCCTGCCCTCCCTCTTTCCCTCTCCCTACCTCTCTCTCTTCCTCTTTCCTTCCCTCTCATTCATTCTATCTTCCTTCCTTTTTTATCTTTCTCTTTTCTCTCTCCCTCTCCCTCTCCCTTACTCTCTCCCCCTCACTCTCTCTCCCCCTCACTCTCTCTCCCCCTCACTCTCTCTCCCCCTCACTCTCTCTCCCCCTCACTCTCTCTCCCCCTCACTCTCTCTCCCCCTCACTCTCTCTCCCCCTCACTCTCTCCATATATATATATGTGTGTGTGTGTGTGTGTGTGTGTTTGTGTGTGTGTGTGTGTTTTATGGATTGCCCATTTTTGTATGGAAAATTAGATAACGTTTTAGAAAATGAAAGGAGTAACATTTCAGCCCGCCATTTTATGATCTCATTTTCTCAATATAAGTCCGTATACAAGAAAAACAAACGAAAGTGTGTCATTCAAATCACGTCACCATTTGCAGGGTTGCGACAAGGCGTTTTGGGATTACTTTGCAATATAGCAATGGTCAACACCGGCACCCACTTGCGAAACCCGACCGCCGTCAGACTCTCCGCACCTCTCTCTAGGAAATGTTGTACCTTCCCTCTAACTTTATTTCCCCAAAAGAATTTTGCAATCCACTTGTTCGTGGTTATATTTGTAGAGGTCTGAGTGTCTACCATTAGCCTCCTCCACGTATGCGCTTATCCTCTTTCGAAGGAATTGTAGCCTCGTCTTCCCATACATAAATCGATGTTACTGTTGTACATATGATGAGAAGGCGTTCTTTGGCTTTCGAATACCTTCACTTGTTAAGCAAATATTCATATTTCAAGCCGGAGAATTAAAGGAAAATAAACAAAGATATTTAGGCTGGCGTTGCGCATCTCGAGCGTCAGTTGTTTACCCGGCGGTTACATCAGCGTGAAAGTGAGTGTGGTGGCTTTCCGTCGTCAAGTATCACTTCTCAAAATCACTCTTGACCGGTTTTTAATGCACTCTTTTTCTCCCGTGTGCCTGTGCCATTGAATAGAGCGGTGAATCAGTACGTAC
>BOPN01001962.1:27500-45000 GCA_017312705.2 Penaeus japonicus | reverse complement strand
CTCATTGTGTATGGATAAACGTCTGATATATAAAAATGTATATATATATATACATATATATATATATATATATATATATATGTATATGTATATGTACATATATATACATACACACATACATACATACACTCACACTCACACTCACACTCACACTCACACTCACACTCACACTCACACTCACACTCACACTCACACTCACACTCACATTCACTCACTCACACACTCACATTCACTCACTCACATTCACTCACATTCACTCACTCACATTCACTCACTCACATTCACTCACTCACATTCACTCACTCACACTCACACTCACACTCACACTCACACTCACACTCACACTAACATTAACACTCACATTAACACTCACATTCACACTCACATTCACACTCACATTCACACTCACATTCACACTCACATTCACACTCACATTCACACTCACACTCACTCACTCACTCACTCACTCACTCACTCACTCACTCACTCACTCGCTCACTCATGCATACATAATATATATATATATATGTATATATATATATATATATATATATATATATACATATATGCATACATATATGCATACATACATACATACATACAAACATACATACATACATGCATACATACATACATACATACATACATACATACATACATACATACATGCATACATGTATACACATATACATATATATGTATATATACGTGTGTGTGTGTGTGTGTGTGTGTGTGTGTGTGTGTGTGTGTGTGTGTGTGTGTGTGTGTGTGTGTGTGTGTGTGTGTGTGTGTGTGTGCAGACATATCTATACAGACATATACATATGCACCCATATACATATAGCTGGTGTTGTAGACCCTCTCCGTTCTCTTCGATTTCTCCCCTTTCTCTCCATGTTCCTCCCCGCACACGAGGCGCGTGCATTGCGAGTGCGCAGAGAGAGCGCAGGAAACAAGCAAATCATAAAGCCTCGAAGGTAGATTGGTGACCCAGTGACCACGAGCGAGAGGTCGATCTACAGCCCGATCGGCGAGGCTACAGCGGACAGGAAGGCTTGCGACAAGACCTCCGTGCCTTCGGTGGCTTCACTTGACCTTTTGCCGGGACATGACCTTGCTCCTTTGAATCGCCCTTCTCAGGAAATGGTCAGAGGATCCGGGAATGACGAGGGGGAGCAGAGGAGGTCACAAGCATCCTTGTTTGCGTGTGTGAAGGGTAACGACCAGCTCCAGGAAAGTGAAGACGAAAGGGGAGGAGGAAGATGAGGAAAAGGAGGAGGAAGATGAGGAAAAGGAGGAGGAAGATGAGGAAAAGGAGGAGGAAGGTGAGGAAAAGGAGGAGGAAGGTGAGGAAAAGGAGGAGGAAGAATCGCTGGGGTGATAACAAATGAAAGACCTTGCGCAAGATTCCTCATAAGGTCCACAAAGGTTGACAGCTGTTGGAAGGTGTCGCTTTGTGTCCTGGTTAAGGTCAAGATATAATAAAAAGGTTTTGTCACCTTAGCTGGAATTTCTTCAGCGAAGGATGATGGCGTCGGATATACAATCCCCCTGAATGGCTTTTCCTGTCTTTTCCATTATCGAGAAGCAAGAAACCAGGGCTCAAAGGGAGACACATATAAATGATCTAATGTCTTTACTAATACGAAGGATAAATAGATGGATTTAAATTATCAGATTATTAATTAGATGAGAGCTCTAGTGTCATATCTATAAACTAAATATTTTAGTTTATCAGACATTAAACACTCTTTTTCCTCCTACGTAGATATTCTTCTAAATTCACCTTTGCTTCTTTCTCTCATATCTTCTTGCGTAATATATATCTATGTTAGATGTGTAAGGTAATTTCTTTCTTCTCGCTCAAGGCAGACAAAAAATACCTTGGAAGAATATGTGCCGTTAGACGAATACTCGCTGAAATACAAGTGATGAATGAAAGTATTTTTTACGATTCAACTTTCTGTTATTCGTATTTGTTTTTGAATGATTTGTCTTCGGTTTCGCAAGAGTCTTGATATTCCGTCGATGTGGACTGATTACCTAATTGTCCGTTTTACTTTCACTTATTACTGTCTCTCGAGCGGATACCAGGCCTTGATTTTTTCTTTCATTCTTTAGTCTTTTCCCATATTTCTTCGACGTTTCCTGCCAGTCTTCGTTTTATTTAAATAAGTTTCTCTTTGTTTCATATTACTTCGACATTTCCATTCTTTTTTTTTCGTTTCATTTCACTCAACCTCGTAAGAGTTTCACTTCATCTTCGTTTTCTTTTTTGACATTTTCGGAGACTTGCCTTACCATTTTCTAAAATTCTTTTTTTGCTATTTATTCCTTTTTATGGGGGGAGAACAGTAAGATAATGAAGTTGTTTTCACTTGCATTTGTTTTATGTTCTGGTGTTCTATAGTCCTTCCATCCGTGCTTTTTTAGACTTTATCTTCTTTTTTGAGTTTCCGTTGACAGATTTGAGATATCTTTGTTTTAGCCGGTTATTACTGCTTTGGATTATAAATACAATACAATACTCATGTTTTGTGCCCTTGCGTAAGAACGCTGGCGAACGCAGGCGCTGTTGTGGAATGAAACGTACTTGCCTGAATACAAGATGCTTGCCGGCCTGGTTCCTTTTGTTTGCCTGCTTGTCTTGTCTCTCTCGTCATTCATTGCTCTGTTGTTGTTTTTTGTGTGTGTTTGTTTGTTTCCGTCTTTGCGGCGGCTTTGCGTACAATTGTTGATGGTTTATTGTAAATGATATGCTTTTGTATAAGAAACATACACCTACTTAGATATGGTATTGTTTGTCTTGGCATAAAATGTCATTATATATCATTGTATTTACCATACGTGTCTACTTTCACTGCAGATGAAGTGGCTCTAGAATACCTCTGCTTGTAAGCCTATAATAAATAATAAAAAACGTACACACATGAAGGGTTTAAACAAACACATTTTGTAATCGAAGAGAAGGAGAAAGATATACATGTGTTTAGGCCTATCAATGTACGTCTGCATGCAAGTATGCGTGTATGTGCTTGCGTTTTTGTTTTGTTTTTTAAGTTGGTAGATATATAATACTTTACACGTACGTATGCGCGGGTTATAGGAAGAAGAAAGAGTCGAGGAGCGGGAAGAGTAAAAGGCCCCAGACGCCGAAACTCTGTATTCTCGTCGACGCCACAATCTGATCGGGCATAAGGAACACTCCGAACATGTTACTATCTGTCCCGTATTTCATACAACTATCACGGAGTGAGTGTGGAGGGTTGCCTAACTGCCTTTTTTGCCGATTCATCTGCACTAAACGAAAGCGAAAATGCGGAAACACTTGTCGGGATGCGGCGCCGCAGTTTACTTCTTGTCTCCCCATTTGTACTGTTGCATTGTTCTTCATCTCATTTCCTCCAATGCTTTTTACTTTGAATTTCTTCCTCACCTGTCGTTTCTTCCCATGATCGTCTCGTCAAGGAAAATATTTGAAAATGACGAGAAATAATAAAACTAAATCGCATTGTTCGGGTGTTCCGGGTGGTGTCTAGAATCCGCTCTATCTCATAATCACAGCAATTAGCTGCGATAATTATCTATATTAATGAAGACGTCCAAGGACAAGAGACTGAGGGACGCGGATAGGGGCGGGGGAGACGAGGGGGAGGGGGGGGAGGGTGAGTCAAGGCTCCATGGATCACTTTCTTGCGTGGCGTTGAAATCCCTGGGATAATTTATTTGTCCTTTCTTTAATGCTGTTTTTGTTATCCAAGTTATTAATTTGGATGATATATCCTTCTTTGTTTGAGCACTGAATCCTGTCGTTTTTTTATAATCTTTTTTTCTTTCTTTCTTTTTTGTGTGAATTCGCTATGAGAGTCAACGGTAACGTGGATTCTAATTTTTATTGCTATATATTATTATTTTTAATAGTAAGCTGACATCTTTATTGTTATGACTGCCACACAACTGTACATGACGGTGTTTTATGTGTCTTATGCTCTATTTTTAGGCCTTAATCTATACATAGCTGATAGATTTCCTTTGAAGATTACGTCCGATAATATCCCTTGCAGTATTTATTCAGTTTTGGTAAAATTCATACGAAAAAAAGAGAGAAGCGATGGAAAAACATATGCCATATAACTAAAGCTTTCTTATTCTACTGCGAGTGATTCTTGTTTTTTACATGTGAAGTTGACTACTTATTTGGTTACGTAGCAGCTCTCCCTTTCCCACTCTTTATATATGTCTTCCATGTCTGTCTGCCTGCCTCAGTCTCTGTTTTTTATTCATATATTTTTCCTCCCACTCCTTCCCTCTCCCTCCTCCTTCCTCCCTCTTCCTCCCTCTCCCTTCCTCTCTTCTTTCTCTCTTCCTCCCTCTTCCTCTCTTCCTCCCTCTTCCTCCCTCTCCCTCCCTTTCCCTTTCCCTTCCTCTCTTCTCCCTCCCTCTCCCTCTCCCTCTCCCTCCCCCTCTCCCTCCCCCTCTCCCTCTCCCTCTCCCTCTCCCTCCCTCCCTCCCATCTCTATCTATATATATATATATATATATATATATATATATATATATATATATATATATATATATATATCTTTCTCTCTCTCTCTCATATATATATATATGTGTGTGTGTGTGTGTGTGTGTGTGTGTGTGTGTGTGTGTGCATATAAATATATAAATATGAATATATAGATAATATATATAGATGCATATATATATATATATATATATATATATATATATATATAAATATATATATATATGAATATATATATATATATATATATATATATGAATATATATATATAAATATATATATATATATATATATATATATATATATATATATATATATAAATATATATATATATATATATATATATAAATATATATATATATATATATATATATATATATAAATATATATATATATATATATATATATATATATATATATATAATATATATATATATATATATATATATATATTATATATATATATATATATATACATATATATATATATATGTATATATATGTATATATATGTATATATATATATATATATATATATATATATATATATATATATGCTACGAGCACATGGCACAGTTGCTACATGCTACATATATATACACAGTACATACATGTACATAAAGATAGATAGACAAATAACGTATGTACATATCCCTCTTCGCCTCCCTCTGTCCTCCTCTGTCCTTCACTTATAGATAAGGGGCTAGCCTGAGTAGCCTGATTTGTCCACTTACAGTATTTTTCATCTGCTGTTATCTTCCTCGAACTAGGTCATGGTGATGTAGGTCAGGATCCACTTAAAGGTCTACATAGAATTTAGTAGGTCGAGTAAGTGCAAGTCTGTGTAAATGTCACCAACCGGTAACCGAACCGCACAGCACGCTGACTTGGTGGACGAATCTGAATCTGCCGTTATGCTGATTTTAGCTTTAGCCTTGGGAGGGGTGTGGGAGCGAGCGCGTGTGTGTGCGGGCGTGCAAAAGCGTGTATGAGTATGTGTATGAGTATGAGTATGTGTGGCTGTGAGGCGGAAATTATATGTTTATGGGAAAGCCGATTCTCCCCGAGTATAAGAATTACATTCGTATTTCTCTGTTCTATTTATATATCTACGTATCTTCGTATAATCTTGTCTCTAGGCTTCCTTATCTTCTCGCTTTGTCTCTTTGTCCTTTCTTTCCTGTTTGTTTATCCTTTCACTCTCACTACTCCTCAGTGCTTTCACAATAAAACACCCGCTATTAGCTAAAGAATCTCATTTTCATCCTCCGGCGCCATATGTCTTTGGTAAAAGTCTCCAGGTGTTTGTGCGTGTGAATGAATGACTGTGACTAATTGTTAACATCACTGTAAAATCATCTTTTTGTTAGTTATTTGCACCTGTACGCCAAGCCTTCTGCTGATCAAAGGCAATTTCACGTGTGATAGTGAATCTTATTTACGTCTGAGTGATATTTTCATTACGATTTCCCCGACAAATATGGATAGTGATTTTTAACTTTTTGAACTTTTATTCACAATCTAATCCATAGGGTGATCTCTGCAAACGAGATATTGATGTGCTGTGATATGATTCTGATGTTATGCAAATCTGGAGCTTTATTTAGAAGTCCTTCCAACTATTTTTACCCATTGTTTATAGAATAATGACGTTCAATAAACAACAGCCAGATATTTCTTATTCATTCATTCATTTCCCCATTGAGCCTTTGAATGACGTTGGTTTTAAACAGTTCTTAGTTAGAATAAGTAAAAGAATAAAAATGGCTTCTAAGTTCATCGTCGCAGACTTTTCCTCCAATTTGTGGTTTACCTCACAATTTGAAGACTTCTCAAAGGAAAGTTGGTTCGTCGCGACGTGAATCCACTGTTCAGGTGCTCAAGTTTCCAGCTGTGATTTGTTTACGGTTTGTTTCGGCCTTCCTCCTCTTTCTTTCTTTGTTTCTTTGTGGATTTCTGGATTGTGTTGTTGTTCTTTTATTCTATCCATTGCCCTTTGGGAAATTATCATATTTAGACTGGATTTTCCTGTATTATTTATGGACTGTTTAGAACGTTTATTGTTTTATTCTTTGTCGACTGTAAAATGTTCATCTGTTGTGTGATTGCGTCATTCTTGCATCTCTTATATGAGTGAAGGTCAACGTCTTTTGTATTCTGTTCTTCTGTCTTATTAAGATGCTGTTTCCCGCATCTTTTGTTAGATTGTACTCCATGGCGGTTTCGTTTTTATTATTATTATTATTATTGTCATTGCTACCACGTGCACATGTTAGTCTCTGCCACATTATTTTGTGTTGTTTACCAGTGCCACCTGTTGCATTATTGTTTGCCTTGCCTTTTTATATTCAGTTATTTTTATATGGGGCCTTATTTATATATACATCTGTGTTTTATCGATCTGTCTATCAATCTAACCCTTTCTCAATCTGTCAATATATGATATAGATTACTTTTGCGTATTTATCAGTCAGTCTGTAATTCACTATTTGAACATTTGCGTCTGTACATCTTCATTTTATCTCCCTATGTGCCCTTTCGCTGCTGTGTATAACGCCTATAACCCTAGCGACCCTTGGTGATGCTCCCGCCACCAGGTGTCCTTGTCCTCGTCCAGCGCAACTGGGGACGAGCAGAGGCACTGGAGACATAGAATGATACATCTGGGTCTTCCCTACTACCTTCTCTTTCTCTCTCTCTCTATCTATCTATCTCTCTATCTCTCTCTCTCTCTCTATCTATCTCTCTATCTCTCTCTCTCCATCTTTACATACTACCTATTCTCTGGCTCTTCCTCACTCGTGTTTCTTATTCCTTTCTCCGTCTCCCTGTGCTTCTCTCGCCACAATCATATGCTAGGGAACTGCTGCTTTGGAACATCTGCTGCGGCGCGCCGTGGAGTGGGGACCAGAGGGGAGGGGACCAGAGGGGAGGGGATATCGTCGTCAGTAGAGGGGGAAGGTGTAACCTCGTCTTATTCTGAGTACAGAGGGAGAGCTCGAGGGAGAGGTAGAGCTAGGGGTTGAGGTAGGGGTAGAGGGAGAGCTAGAAAAAGACAGACAGAAACGCGAATGAAAAGTAAGTGATAAAAGCAGTTATTCTTTCGACCTTAGAAAACGTACAGATCTTACATCAATGTTGGTGAAGGATCTTCCATCTGACCCCCTGGCTTCTTAATCCGCCTTCCTAATCCGTGTCTCTCCTGTTGTCTCCCTGGAAACTATCTCACCTTCTCCCTATATCTATTTCCCGCGTCCTCCCTTTTTATTTATTTTTTGATGACTTGTCAATACTCTCCATTCAAATTTACCCTTGTGTTTTGTTTTTAGTGTTAAAAGACGTTTTATAATGCGTCGACCAACATATGAAAACGACATTAATTTCCTTTATTGCGACTCGTCACGTTATTTTGCTTGTTGTTACATGATAGTTCTCTTCTTTTCTTACTCCATATATGTCTTGTATTTCCCAATTTATTTGCCTGTGTCTTACGCATTCCTCATATTTCCTCGCCCAAATATCTAGCATCTTTTCCCTTGCCACACCGCTGCGTTCTCTTTCATCTTCTCACTTTCGCATAGCATTGATCACGCCTTGCTGTATTTCCTCCTGTTCTGCCAGACCACAGTAACGCTACGGTATCACACCATGTCTTTCTCTCTCTGTTGCATCACAGGTTTGTGGTTACGCTTCACCAGTAGTTTCCTGTACGAAGTTGAATGTCTGCAATGCCTTCCTACCTGTTTTGGCTTGTCTTGCGGCTGTTTTGTGAATTAGCTCTAATTTGCAACATTTGAAAGGGATCTGATTTCGTTTAGCGTTCCTTCTCTTGCGTTCTGCTGCACTGTGTTCCCTTCACAAACGTCCAAATTTTGAAAGTTTTAAATGCAACCGAAATGTGAAGTGCAAAATTGAAAGAAATTATACAAGATGAACAGTAAAATCGATAGTCGTCTTTGAGATTTATGTTCAACCAAGTAAAAGTATGTCTCGTGTGAACAAGTGTAGATCACACCTTGTAATAGAAACGCTCGCACATAGACACAGGAAAGGAAAACGCTTTCCCTTTTAACCGTAAACATTTATATGTACCTCCTCCTCGGTTCCACGTAGTGCCAGCCGCACTGTCAGGGCCTGAGGCCTCTTTGGGTCTGTCAGTGTGCTCTCTCTTATCATTTATTTTACTTTTATTGTTGATCTGCTCTTAGATATTATTGGATTTATTCCCTTACTTTTATCTGTTTGCGTGTTCGTGTCTGCCTGTGTGAAATCCCTGGGAAGTAGAAAATTACCTTCACGTGACTTTCCGAAGAGTTCTGGAAAGTTAATGAAGCTGATTGGCATTCTCGAGGATCCCATACACCATCGAAGACATACAGCACATTCCAGAAATAGCCATCGAAGCGTGGAAGCCTCCGCTATTATTAGCAACTATAAGCGTGTTACGAAAGGGCCTCCACAACACACAAAGGCGAGGGAGGGAATTAGCTTTTGTTATTTTAAACGTTTCCTCTCGTTCAGCTAAGTCGATTTTTTCCTCTCGCTCAGTAAGGGGGTCTTTCTCTTCCTCTCGCTCAGTAAGGGGGTCTTGCTCAGTAAGGGGGATCCTTCTTTTCCTCCGATTCAGCGAGTGGATCCAGGTTAGGTTGCTTTATTCGTTGACTGGTATTCTTACTTTGAACTGTTGTTACCGAAAAGAAAAGAAAAAAAAATAAGAATAAAATTAGAGTGTGAACAGTGAACAAGATTGATATCATCTGCACTTACCTATGCATTATACATTATATACAAATATTTACTTAAGTGTTTGCATCAAAATTGAAATATAGATATGTAAGATATCTAGAGGGATTAATAAATAGATACAGGCATAGAAGATAGATATATATGTAAATAAAGATATGAATGTAGTTATAGATGGGTGTGTCTCTAGATATATATGTGTGTGTGGGTATGTATGTATGTATAATAAGTGTGTGTGAATATATAAATACATATAGATAGACAGATATTTATTTACTTTATATATATATATATATATATATATATATATATGTATGTATGTATATGTATATGTATATTATACATAGATATGTATTTACGAATATATATATAGATATCTTGACTCAAGATAGATATACATACGCTCATACATATGCATGTTTGAATGTATATATGTATGCATATATATATATATATATATATATATATATATATATATATATATATATATATATATATATATATATATATATATGTATATATATATATATATATATATATATATATATATATATATATATATATATATATATACATAGCTATTATATAAACATATTCACTTTTTCCTTTTTTTGTAAAGATGCGATAGTCATCAGTGTTATTGTCGTTCTGGCCTACATGCTAAGTGTGTGTTTAGCATATTAAATCAGTCTACAGAATATTTTCTCGCTTAGACTTACCGAACATATCTGAATTTGTTCGCCTCTAGCATATACATTGTGGTTAATGCAACTAAGGTCAATGCATTTGGGAATAGCAGCCTGCATATTTCTCTGAGTAATTGATTTATTTCATCAAAATCAAAAGGACAAGCCAATTCTATTTCTGTATTTCGCATTATGTCCGTATGTGTGCCTGTGTGAATGTGATATTATTACTATTCTTATTTCTTTTTCATCCTTTGTATTTTCACCATTTACGTTTGTTTTTTTTCTATTCTTTCTTTCTTCTGATATACTGTTATTGGATAGCATGTACGTAATTAGAACTAAAATGCTATTATATTTATCCCAACACTATGCCAGGACCTGAGCCCTGGCTCAGCCCGAAATTTCGAAGTGCCTTTCTAGGGCCACAGGCACTCTGTCGACCCGCGACAGGCGGTGCCCTCGATCGGTCACTCAGCCGCGCAGACGAAGGTCAGGGCTAAACCGTGTGAAATTGTGATTGGTAATTTCCAAGTGCTTTTTAAAAGACGTATCGATCGCGGTGATTTTTGCTGTAAAACATATTCCTCCGTTCACTTTATACTTGAATCTTGATTATTCATGACAGTGCTAATGAAAACGCAAGTTAGGCCTAAGGAAAACGCCAGTGAGAGTGTTTATAGTAATTATAATGAAGAGCCTGTTAGTAATTATGATAATGGTGGAACTAGCGACCACGGATGAGAGATTTGCCCTTCCGGCCTCCCATTACACTACGCTACCTTTCATTACACTTTCTGATGACACGACCCTTGACGCTTGCCTCATGGGGGAGGCGCTTTCATTTCTCTCTCTCTCTCTCTCGCTCTCCCTCTCGCTCTGTCTCTCTCTCTCGCTCTGTCTCTCCCTCTCGCTCTGTCTCTCCCTCTCGCTCTGTCTCTCCCTCTCGCTCTCTCTCTCTCTCTCTCTCTCTCTCTCTCTCTCTCTCTCTCTCTCTCTCTCTCTCTCTCTCCCTCTCTCTCTCTCTCTCCCTCCCTCCCTCCCTCCCTCCCTCCCTCCCTCCCTTCCTCCCACCCTCTTTCCCTCCCTCCCTTCCTCCCTCCCTCTTTCCCTCCCTCTTTCCCTCCCTCCCTTCCTCCCTCCCTCTTTCCCTCCCTCTTTCCCTCCCTCCCTCTTCCTCTCCCTTCCTCAATCTCTTAATCCCTTTAACTCACATATTTACACTACTCTTACTCATTCATTCTTTCACCCAACATATCCGCAATCTTATTTTCTTCCATCCCATCTCCCCCTGTCCTCATTAATGCCATCGGTCTATCGATCTACCTATCTATTTATGTACCTATCTATCTGTCCGTTCATGCCTCCCTTTTTCAACACGAGTGTCATGCGCCGCGGCATTGTTCGCAGCAACGGCCTCCGTCTGCCGAGTGAATGTTGCTTTTCCTCTTGTTCCTCGCGTAGCAAAACTACCCCATTGTATCTTTTCTTTTCGCTTTTCTTCCACGAATTGAGAAATTGGATCAGGTCACCAAGATATTGCACCATTTTCGATGTGATTATCTTGCATGCTTGCTCGCGGTCAGATTTAGCGACCTGAACCTGTGGTCATTTTTTACCTTCAAGGTGAGTTGGTTTAGGTCGGCGATCTCTGTGATCGCTTCGAGTTCTTTAAGAAGAGAAAATATGTGAGGAGAAGATGACCGTGTTTTTTTGTTTTTTTTTCGCTCTTACACATTCAAACATAATTTTTATAGAGTGATATGTACGCTGAATTATCGATGTGTATGTATGCTTTTATACATATATACATATACATATGCATATGCATATGCATATGCATATACATATACATATACATATACATATACATATACATATACATACACATACACATACACATACACATACACATACACATACACATACACACACACACACACACACACACACACACACACACACACACACACACACACACACACACACATATATATATATATATATATATATATATATATATATATATATATATATATATATATATATATATACAGAGAGAGAGAGAGAGAGAGAGAGAGCGATGTATATGTTTATGTACGTGTATATGTATATATATTGTGCAACTTTTATGTCTGTTGTGTGTGTGTTTGTGTTTATGTGTGTATGCGTATGTGTATGTGTACGTGTGTTCTGTTCGTATATGTACATTTTTTGAAATATCTGTTTGCCTGAAGGCCCACACACAGTACACAAGAACCGTACAAAAGTAAGCTAGAAATACAGTGCCATACCACGGCACTCACGTGTAGGATGCGCCTCTTTCCCCCCAACGCTGTCCAACGCGGCAATACGAGGGAAATCTGCCTCCAGATGCCTGGGCGACACACCCTCCCCATGACACAAAGAAAACACAGTCGATGACATACAAGATAATGAGAGACGTTAACCTCCCTCTTTAAAAACAAAGAAGGTCGTCAATACTAACAACAAGCAGCGGCAATGTTCTCCTGTTGCCGCCCCTTCATAGTAACAGACAGCCTCTTAACTGTTGCGAATTACCCGTCGGCCGTGCAGTCTCTGGGGCGGGCCGTTGAGCGACCGCAGACCCCCTCCTCCCTCTCCCTCTCCTCTACCCCTGCTTCTTCCTTCTCCCATCCACTCTCTCCTCCCCCTTCTTCCCTCCTGCTCTTCTTCCCTCTTCTCTTCTCCCCTCCCCTCTCCCCCCCTCTCCCCCCTCTCCCCCTCCCCCTTCTCCTCCCCCCCTCCTCCCCCTCACTACAAACAATACACCATCGGCTGGAGAGCGAGACTGTGTGGTCTGAGATTCCTTTACTTTCTATTTGCTTCGAGTGTCGTTTTTGTTGTTTTTTTCGATTATTTTTTTATCATTTGTTATTTTCATTTTCATTTTTATTTAGGTAATCGTGATTAAGAATAAAAGTGATTTCACAGGAGAGGTACAGGTGAATTCTGATGGCAAGGCGAGTAAATGTGCGTATGATGAATCATGTTTATGAATTATTAGAGATATGAAAAGTCTTAGAGCCAAAATCAAGATTTAATTTTATGTCATGATGAAAAAGAAGTAAAGATATCGACTGAAATTTTACGCTTTTTCTTATTATCATTGTTCACATTTACCCAGAAAAGTTACGTAACATGTGGAACAGGAAGATGGGTGAGAAAAAATGTTTGGATTATCCAGCCCACTCCCCGGATGCATGCAGTGTTTTTCCCTATAGGTGTCACGCCCTCTTTTCTCTCTCCGCTGTCCGTATCGTCTTATATTTCCCAGTCATCACTCTATTCCTGTCCACGGCGGGTCATTGTCCATGCTGACCTAGCAGCTTTTCTTGCATTCCGGTCAACCCTTCCCATGTACCCGACGCCTTCGTTTCAAGTTGTTCCTCTTTTGCAGGTTGTTCCTTCTGGCCTACGGGAGCTTACTGCTGGCCGCGAAGGGCGTGAGCCTGGGCCCTGGCGGCGTCCCAGGGAGCCACGAAGGGACGCTGGAGGTTAAACTGACGCCGCAGGAGGTCCAGGAGGCCGTCCGAGAGGCGGTCGTCATCGTGAAGGAGCAGATCGAGGTGGTGGAGCCTCATGTCTTCCAAAGCGGTGAGTTGGCGAGGCGCACGGCTCGATTTTGTGTTGATTTCTTTTATTCATGATCACAGGTGAGGCAGGCGCAGAAGCAGGATTCGGATGCGTGATAGGAGTCTAATTATCCTCGTTAACACAAGCTTCAACAATATGCATCGGTCGCAAAGTTGCATCAGCTGACCGCAGTCATTTCCTATTAATTTCCACGCCAAAGTTTGATGTTTAAAATCACTCTTTTGCTTCAGGCATACTGGCCGATCACATTTGCGAGGAATTGACGGCACAAAGACAGTAACGAATCGGTAAACTCCATTAGTAAGTAACAAAAACAAAGCCAAGCAATCGACCAAAGAATCTTATCGTGAATCGCACAGGTCGAAGGCTCAAGGAGGCAGCGCCGGGAAGACGAGAGCCGTGGGAACGCCCAGCCGCCCAGACGCCCAAGAAGAAGAACGCGAAGCAACAAACACTAGGAAGAGGAATCGCATGATGCGTTCAGCGCGCGTTTCGAGCGGAGAGAGAGGGAGAGAGAGAGAGAGCGCTCACTCGCAAATGAAAACAGCGGTGACAGAGTATGATGGTTCCAAGGTAGAGTCATGTAAACGGGACCGAAGAAGAAGAAACAGAACTGTCTATGTTACTTTCCCAGAGGTGGGGATGGGAGGGGGGGGCAGGAAGGGGCGAGGAGGGCGCGGGGGAACGGCCTTGCGGGCTGGATGCGACGCCAGCAGAGCGTACGCCGATGACGCAATGTTTACTTCACTCGCGCCCTCTCACCGGCCCGTTCTGCCTCGCGCCCCAGCCCTCAAGCGCGAGCTCTCTTGGACCGTTTCCGTCTCTGATTGCTTTTATTGCTCGAGTACGCGTGCGCGCGCAGACACACACACACACACACACACACACACACACACACACACACACACACACACACACACACACACACACACACACACACACACACACACACACACACACACACACACGCACACACGCACACACGCACACACACACACGCACACACGCACGCACGCACGCACGCACGCACGCACACACACACGCCAGCATATACACGTTCATATACACAAAAAATTATACAGATATACACACAAGCATTTGCACAAGAAATTACAAAATCACTTATACAAGCTCACACGCATTAACATTAACAAATACAAGCACATGCATCACCTTCTGTCTCCTCTCTTTTCATACTCATTATTTCCTTCAGCGCGTTCACTTCCCATATCTTTATCTGTTTATCTATCTATCATATCAGTGTTGTCTTGTTTATCTGGCTATCCATTTGCCTGTGAATTTATCTATCTATCTATCGCTTCCTCTTCATCTTTCCCTTTCATTCTCCCTTCCCCTTCCCCTTTCCCCTTTCCCCTTTCCCCTTTCCCCCTTCCCCTTCTCTCTCTTTTCTCCTCCTCTCCTTCTCCCTCTCCCTCTTTCTCCTTCCCTCTCTCCCCTTCCCCTTCCCTCTCTCCCCTTCCCTTCCCCTTCCCCCTTCCCTTCTCCCTTCCCCCTCCCCCTCTCCCTTCCCCCTCCCCCTCTCCCTTCCCCTTCCTCCTCTCCCTTCCCCCTCCTCCTCTCCCTTCCCCCTCCTCCTCTCCCTTCCCCCTCCTCCTCTCCCTCTTCCCCGCCCTCTCTTGTCTCTTCATTGATCCCTCCATCTTTCTCTGTCTCTTTCTTCAACTGGGATTCGCAAGCCTTTCTCCACTGGTATTTGTCTTTGTATTTTTCCACCATCTCCCTTTCCTTTTTCGTCTTACTTTAGCCCCCCCCCCCCCCCCAGCCATGGCGTGCCAGCGTGGTGCGCAAATAGTGGAGTGGCTTCATCGGATTAGGCAAGAGATTCCGGTTATTTACTTCTCCACAGTCACTTGCGGTTTAAATGGAGTTTAATTTGTTGTATTTCATTTTTTGATTTTTTTTTTTTTTTGTGACATGGATGCACACATTGTGACCCACTTGGCTTAGTGCCTTCAATGATGCCATTTTTGTATTGCGTTGTTTTTATCAAGTGCATTTGCACTTGATCGCATCATTTCAATTCAGTTGTTTCTATATCATTTGCACTTCTGATTGAAAGGAAACAAAGTACATCTACGCCAATGCACATGTTCATATATATACATACACATGCACATGCTTACATATATGCACATGTACATGTACATGTACATACACATACACATGCACATGCACACACACATGCACTTGCACAAGCACACGCACACGCACACGTACTTGCACATGCACACGCACACGCACATTTTCTGGTCGAAATCCTGAATTCCCACTGAGGCCACCTTGCTCATTTCCGTCCCTCTTCTGCAGGAGGCAAGCTGGGCCCGGACGCCGCCGCCTACCACTACTACAGCCTGATGAGCGGCGACCAGGCGACGCGCACCATCGGCGCCGTGGCGCTCATCTCGCAGACGGCCACCCACATCCTCGCCGTCAGGTAGGGCGTCAATTTACCATGCTCTTAGGACGTCGACTCTTCAGCAATTTTTCTCCTATCTATCTTCTGTTTTTCACCTTCTAACTTATTAAAGAAATTACCCTTTTCCTCCGTTTTTTTTTTTTTTTTTTTTTTGTCACTTTCCTCCCTTTTCCCTTAATTCATACTTTTCATGGTGTAAATTTTATTTCATTTTTCTTCTTTTTTAGAAACAATTATTACTGTATTACTATGTTGACAAAACATGAGTAAACACAATTAGGCAGGAAGGGCTATTAAAGAGAGGAATCAGGCACAAGTCGTCAACAAAGGGAGAAGCGACAGGCGACGAAGCAGTAACCATGGAAACGTCATTATAACTACGCTGGTTACGATTCTGTTATGCTAATGAGACCTATCATAGTGATAACATTAAATCAAAACGTTCATGTGAAAACGAAGAGTTTCGAGAACGAATGTTGTTGAGGTAAGTCATGGAAGTACATATACAGGGACAAGAATACGTAAAGAAAAAGATAATGTGGGATGGACGAGGGGTAGGCAAAGGGATGGCTGAGGGGAGGTCTTGATAGTAGGCTGTATCTGGAAGACAAAGGAAACATGAAAAAGGAAGAATGATATGAAGGAGGAAAATGTGAGGGGAAACGCAGAAAAACTCCAATGGACAGGGAAAAGATAGTTTAATGAAAGAAGGAGAAGACTAAAGGTAGTATGTGGGGGAAGAGAAAGGTGGTGATAAGGAGGAACGAAATTTATAAAGGGTGAGAGGGTGATGTGGATGAAAGAAACAGTGATGACATAGAAATTTAGGGAGAAGAGGTTACTTGGAAGGAAAGATAATTATAGCTGAAGAAGGGAAGAGAAGAAAACAAAAGGACAGATAGAAATTAAATTTATAGCTAGAGGGAGAGAGAGAGGGACTTTGACAGGAAAGAGGATAAAGCGAGTATCAGACACACACAAATAAAATTAGAAGAGGACTTGTTGTATTCGCTTTACTTAGCTTTTAACATGTTAATGTATGCAAGAAGGTCGATGAACCGCCCCCATAAGGAAGGTGAAAAGGGTGTATGGCTGGAGTAGATGGGGAAGACCCAGGACTATGACCGGTCACCAGGGAGCCTCCCAGACGTGCAGCGACGGCGAGGGAAGAACGAGAATAGGGAAGGGGGAGGTAGGGAGGGAGAGACGGAGAGACGGAGAGAGGGAGGGAGAGAAGGAAGGAGGGAGGGAGGGAGGGAAGGGAAGGTGGGAGAAGCAAGAACGAGAAAGGAATATAGAACAGACTGCGTTGAGATGTTTCTTCTTTGTTAGTCATTTGTTAGAAAGGCATGTTCACTTTCTCTGACAAAGATTCGGTTTGTATTTCTTTTCGCCTTGTGTGAGACAGCTTGACATGTATTCGGGAACCCCATTAACCCTCCCCCTTCCCCTCCCCCTCCCCCCTCCCCCCGCCTGGCCGACACTCCA
>BOPN01001962.1:7500-22500 GCA_017312705.2 Penaeus japonicus | reverse complement strand
GAGTGCTTGCGGTCGCCATGGTAGTGGTCGGTGTATTAACATTAAAAGTCTTCGGTTCTATTCCTTGCATTGTTGATACAGTCGTCCAATGGTCTTTCCTGAAAAGGACATTGCCGCACGGAAAGTCTTGCTCATTCAATCACGCAGCATTCAATTCTTTACATCCACGGTCCCTTTGTTTACCTCACGGCCGCCGGAGCTTCGAATGGCCGTCTCGTCGTCCTGATTTTCTTCCTCCGGGCGCAGATTTCTCTTTCGATATCGCACGCTCTTCACTGGTACCTTTGTTATAAAATTGCACGTCCCTCTTGCTGTTTTAGATTTATGGTTGTGGTGTTGTTAGCTTTCCTTTGCTTTGATAGGTCTTTGATATATCCCGAGGTCTTCTTTTCACATGAAAGATGAAGGATAAAGATGCGTGAAAATAGAGATATAGAGAAAGACTGTGGTTAACTAAGAAACAGGAAGATAAGTGACAGCTACAAAGAGAGACAGAGATGTGCAGCACAAGGTAGAGGATGGAATATATAAGTAAAGAGATGAATAACGAATGGCATGGAGAGAGAGAGAAAGAGGAAGAAGGAGTTGGAGAAAGTATGATGCAGGAAGAAACATAAGAATGTAGATAAAAGAGCGAGAAGAAGAAAAACAGTAAATAGAAAGAGACAGAGTTGGGAAAAGAGAATATATCTTGCAACTTCATGAGAAAGCAAGAAACTTTTTTGTGTGAATGTCTTAATTTGATAAATATGAAATTAGTAACACGAACGTAAAATTAGTGCCGCGGTCGTCTACAAATTGCCGTAGTTCTAAGGAGACAAAATAATCGCAGGTAAGAAGTTGAACGCACAAACAAATACTTCAGCTCTTATGCTCCCGGCCACACACGTATTTAGTGGCCGCATATACAGGTGCGTATATACTTCCTGGTGTTTTTCCTCCCTTGAGTTTCCGCTGTTGAACTTTTTTTCTCAGTTGAAATCTCAAAATGCAGTTCACCTTTCTTTTTGCTCCGACGTTGAGATGTGGAGGCAATTTTAGTGAGCGTTCTGATGACCCCCTTGATGAGCGCAGTGATTTCTCTGCATCGCCTTCGCCGAAAGTGTCGGCTATGAGTTGTTTCGACATTTCTCGTCTGTGTGTTTGTTTGTGTTGCTGCACTTCCTTTCCTGCTAGTTGTTTGTGTTTGCCTTTGTATTCCTGCGGCTCCGACGTATCCTCGATTTGAGGATGCGTAGTTATTTAGGAGATACAAAGGATTCTCTCAAGGTGAAGCTTAATGGAGATTTGTCGCGACGACAATTCAAGGAAATTATTTGCTTGTTTGTCGGAGGAAACATCGCCGTCGCACAGCAGATTGTTTTTGTCTTTTTAATTTGATTTTGTTTCCGTCTCTTTAAATCCTTTTGCTTTTCATTATGACAAAGTAGCATCCCAGAGTTCTCTCGTTTTGCGAGATATTTGGCAACTTTCACTCCTGAGTTACCGCTGCTTATCTTATTTATTTTATTTATTTATTTTTTGGTGCGCTTCACTTAGGTATGTGTGTGTCGCTGCGCAAATTAATTATTGTCGTCAAATCTAATTTTGGTTGTACCAGCAATTAACAGTTTAGCGTGGTTATTTATGGTCATTTATTTATTCTACCTGAGCATCGTTTTATGATGGCTGTTGATAGTACAACTAAAGGTCTTACCTTGCTGACGATGCCAGTGCCAAATGTTTCTTTTTATGTTTCTAAAGTTTGGGAAGCGGTTCCAGCTAGTTTTAGACGAGCAGTTTTGTTTTAGATGCCATAGAGCTAAAGTACGGTGGTTGTATGAGCGTTCAGTTTCAAAACGTGAAATAAATCTGAAACTTTCTACAAATTGCAGATAAAACCTCGTGGGTGTTTCTTCACGTCTCCGTAATCCAGCCCTCACGTATTGCTCCAAACTCTTTCTCCTCCTCTCTTTCTATTGCACTCATTGCAGCTGTTGCTAGACCGATTTCCACGGAAGTTAGCTGTCTTCCTCTTTTACATTTACGTGTGTGGAAGTTGCTTTTGTGTGCATTCTTGTATTAGAAGTAATATTATAAATTTGTATTACATGACATTAAGTCTTGTGTTGTATTTTTTTTGCAATATGTTCTTGCCTTACTTCTGAGCAATGCGTTTTCTCTCAATGCTTTTCTCTTCCATCATGATGATCACTCACTGTCCGGAGCTACTGGTTAAGCCAAAATTGAAACAGCGAAAATGCTCCAGGGAATTAATCCTCTACAGCTACAAAGACAGTTCTAGAGGTTAACATTTTCATATTCGCCCCCCCCCCCCTCCTCGTTTCTCCAGTTTTGTCCATCAGTGTTGCATTCCTCCCTCCAACCTCCCTCTGTTCTTTTCCTCCTATCTATACGCCTCCTATCTTCTCTATCTTTCCCCAATTTCCTTCCGTCATCGTCTCTTTTTCTTCTACCTTATTCCCTATATTTTTTCTTATCCCTCCCTCTCTCCAGTTTTGCCTCTCCTTCCTCCTCTTTTCGAATTCCCCACTTCCCCTTTCCTCTTGTGCTTCCCTCCTCTTCCTCCTCCCATTCTCCCTTTTGTCATGCATGCGGCGTGAACATGCACAACTTCCGTCCTTTATGATAAATACCGAAAGACCTTCGACTGGATTGCATGTCATTTGTCGAGTCATGCGTTCGCCTGCTTGTCATGCTGTCACTGCTGCTTTCAGTCGCTTGTTATCTACTCATCTACCCGTCTTGAAAGTCATCTACTGCTTATTATTTGTACTTCTGAGTTTGTATTCGTAGCTTCTCCCCCCCCCCCCCTCCCCTTCCCCCTCAATTCGGCCTCGTGTTTAGGCTATTGGATTCTTTGTTGTTTTTCCTTTTGTGGTATTTTCCCTTGCGATGATACTCGCCGCTGCTTCCCTTCATCTCATACCTGTCGTGTCTTCTGCGCGGGAAGAGATTCCATATATTTATCAAAAGTAACTGTCGTTTTCTTATCGCTTCAACATTCCGCTTTATCTGGTGCCCGTTATCTCTGCATCCTCCTCTCACCTCCTCTGCTCCATTGCGCAAGTCACCCGCTAGACCTCCCTTTTTTCTTCTTCTCCTCTCTCTTTCTCTTCTCCTAATGTCATTGTGAGATTCCTCGATTTCCGTTCGAGGAAATCGTGGACATTGAGAGCGGTTGCGCGCGGCGCTTATCTCTTGTTGGTTATTATTATTTTCTTTGTTGGGAATACACGATGGTGAAGAGTGACCTAGTCACTGTATGTAAGTATATAAGTGTGTGCGTGTGTATGTGTGTGTGTGTATGTATGTATGTATGTATGTTAGAATGCATGTATCTCTACATATAAGAATTCAAATTTATATGATTTTTAAATGTACATTAAGATTATACTTATAATTTCTGCCAAGGTTTAGAGGTGGAAATCAACGGTAGACAAAGAGCAACTTCAACATGGCTGTGGCAACGAACTCTGACCGTAGTGCCAATATTATTAGTTAATTATCACTTTACCTTTTGCACCCGTGAAACTTTCTAATATACTGATAATCATTTTATAACTGTGAAGTAACTTAATCGTTTCCCTTTTTCTATCTCATGTTTCTTTTCTTCAGTTCGTTTCCTCAACAAAACGACGTAGGAACGTATATTAAACAGTATATACTGAAGTTGCAAAAGGGAGTTTGATATTATGGGGTAAGATCACACAGCCTTTCGTCATTCCTTGCCTTTGTCGAGTCTGCTGTTATTATTACTGTCATGACTAGTGTTGCTGTTGTTGTTAACATTTTCATTCCTCCGATGAAGGCAGAGGTCTGTGGTTTTGTTAATTTATTATCGTGATTTTATTGGATAGTAGGTTAATAGGTTTCGAGGCAGGGCTGCATGAAAAACTGCGGACGGATCGTTGTAATAATTTATGTCCGGGTCGGCCGGGTACCACTTCAATAGATTTTGATAAGCCTGTGAAATTAACAGCGACAGCGAAGTTATCACAGCATTCTCTGATAAAGTAATGAATAGTTTGATCCTATAATCTGAAGGTAAAAAGATACCGAATTTCAATATCTTCCCCAATGGCAGTTCACTAGCACCGCAGTTGGAACATGTCGAGGGCCGAGACACGTTCTCCCGCAGCGCTGGAAAGCCCACAGTTCGACTCTGGCCTCGGGGATGTAGGGGTGTCATTTCTCGGTTTTTGTTTGTTTTGCGGGAGGCGTGTGTGTTGTAAATTGGAATTTTAGCTGTTAGTTTATGGGATGATTATTGTTATGATAAATTAGTTGTTACTGTTTTGTATCATCTTTTTCATTATCATTTTAAGATAGATGAGGATAGATTAAGACTAGATTAGTGGGAAAGAGTAATGGACGAATAGTTTTTTGAGAAATATTGAAGGTGTCGGATATTATTATCGATTTTGGCCAGATTGAGTAAATGTGAGTAGACAAGGGAAGGCTTATGAGGAGAACAAATAAAGAGAGGCGAGTAGATTAAAACTAACAGCAAATGATGGCCCTTTCAAAGCACTTCCAAGTTAGTGTCATCATTCTTACCGGACTTGTCACTTTCCTTCCCCTTTCCCCTATTGCTCGTTTCCCCTCCACGCGCCTAACCGCTGTCCCTTTGTCCTCGCAGACACAACCTGACGGTGGGGCAGGTGTCCCTCGTGTTGCCCCAACTGGACACCATGATGACCGTCCTGGCCGAGTCCTGCCCGACGCCGCTGCCCCCGTCGTCCTGCCCGCCCTCCAGGTACCGCACCGCCGACGGCACCTGCAACAACCCCGACCAGCCGCGGTGGGGCGCGGCCAACACGCCCTACCTCAGACTGCTCCCGGCTTGGTATGCTGACGGTAAGTTGGCTGCTGATGTTTCGCTCTCTCTCGCCCCCCCCCCCCCCCCCACACACACATTTTTTGTTTTCTGTGGGTGCTCTTCCTCCCTCTGAAACAAACCGTTCCTTTCTTCCCTCGGTTACGTCTCTCACCTTGTAAAATCCATTTTCATTTCTCAGACGAATCCTTATTTATCATGGTCTTTGATCAGTCTTTATGATTTATGTGAAGGCTTTTAACCTTGGTGTCCCTTCTTGCATCATCAGCCCTTCACATCATAAATTTATATCTGAACATAACGTCACGTTGCTTCCCAGCGCATATTATAAACGTAAAAGACCCGAGACTCTTAATTGTTGTAGGGTGAGCAGCCCAGAGGCCATTTGCTGACCGTGTAGCGTGTCTGCTGACCCCCCCCCCCCCGACCCTCCCATATCCCCCTTGCCTCAAGGCACCCCCACCCACCCCTCCGTGACTAGCAAATCATCACGGTGGTTGCCAACACTCTCGCTGTCGTTCATGCTCTCACTGTCACCTACATGGTTTCCCTCTCACTGTCTCGGCTGTCACTGAGACCGTCACCATTTCGTCCATTGGACGCGCTCAATTGCTCTCGCTATTTCAATTGCCGGTGAGGTGACGTCATACGGCACTGTCAAAACCATGGCCAATTTACTTATCGATTAATACTGTCACAGTATTCTCTGCTGCCTATCACAGGGCAGCCGCTGCTACTTGCGTCGTCAGTGGCAAAAGGCGTCAAGTTTGGCGACGGTTTCCAGCTGACTTCTTGCAGTAATCCACGTCGTGAGGACGGCCGAGTGTCGTAACAGACCCCAGAGTTTGCTTGTGTTTTGCGGCATTGCGATTCTCCGTTCTAATCTATCTATATCAGTTTCATTATGATTTATTTTTGCTTTCGTGTCTCCGGCATTTTTTCTTGCAGCTGTGCGTCTGTTCTCGCTCTCTCTTTCGACGTCTTCTCGCACAGTCAAATTCTCCTATTGTTTTCACGTACTAAGGTCCTGAATGGTATCCATATTTAAAGTTGCCCAATATGCTTCAGCCATGCTTTTTTTTTTTTTCTTTTTCTTTTGGCCATAATGGTGTTGACGCTTTTAGTTGTTGTTTTTTATGTTCTGTGGACATTGTTGTCACGGTCGTAATTCCATCCCTTTTACTATAAGGTGTGTTTTTGGTGGCACATGTTGATAATTTAGTCTGCAATTAGTTACATGTAGTCTCGAGTAACTGGCTTAGTGAACCACCTTGTATTCCCCATGCTTGTATATTTTTGGCTCGCGTATCGGAACCCACGTACTTACATAATGCTGCTAAAAATGAATGAATGAAAAAGTCAAAAAGCTCCCTCTTAGAATGAAGCAAAGAAGTCAAGAGGCCACACACAAATATGTGAAAATATCCAACACCCTCCTTATTGTCTGTATACATAAGACGTCATGATTCAAAAATAAATACACGAAATTGCTAATCACGGGTCCCAAAACTCCAATTATCCGCAAAAAAGTAAAGCATTTCCCAACTTCTTCGGATTATACGATGAGAAAAACGTCGCGATGTTGTGAAACAAGCCGTAATTGCGAGGAAACGGTCATGAAGAGCGCACGAGGAGAACGGCCTTGTATGCGCATTCATGTGGAGGCAATCGACCATCGCACCTTTTGTAAGTCTACGAATGGCATATTTCACCAAGCAGACTGCTCTTCCTCCCAGATGATCACATTAGTGTCTTTCTGATAGAGATACCAAAATATGGGAGCGCAGTTCGAGGGACACTTGAGATACATTTCAGTAAAGCTGAGTATGAGTCGCTCTCTGGACAAACTGACAACTTGGCCAGCGAGAGAGCCGCGAGCGTGAAACAGAGTGCCTTCTGTCCGGCCAGGGTGACCACCGGAGCACAGCCACGTTCCCTCCAAGTACCATCCTTGAGCAACTACCAATTACATCATTACTGGCAGTCTGCCGAGTGGAACAGCGCCGCCCCCTCGCCCTCCCACCCTCCTCCTCTACCCACCCACCCTACCATTCACCTGGAGAGGGGGGGGAGGCTCCCTCTTCCCACGTGTATATGTTAACGGAATTCCTCCTCTCGCTTTCATCTGGATTAGGCAGTGTGTGTGTGCTTTTTTCACACACACGCACTCTCCTCTCTTCTCATTTCTCCTTTCCTCTTCTCTTCTCTTCTCTTCTCTTCTCTTCTCTTCTCTTCTCTTCTCTTCTCTTCTCTTCTCCTCTTTTCTCTCCTCTCCTCTTTTCTCTCCTCTCCTCTTTTCTCTCCTCTCCTCTTTTCTCTCCTCTCCTCTTTTCTCTCCTCTCCTCTCCTCTCCTCTCCTCTCCTCTCCTCTCCTCTCCTCTCCTCTCCTCTCCTCTTCTCTCCTCTCTTCTTCTTGCTTTTTCCGTCTTATCACACTTCCGCCCTCCCTTTTCTCTTCGTCACATATAATGAACCAACAACATAAAAACATAATTAATAGATTATCATAACCACCGACTAAATAACCCTATTTTCCAGGTGTTTCCTCTCCTCGCGCCTCCCTGGCTGGCACGCCCCTCCCGTCAGCCGCCCGCGTCTCTGAGGCCGCCCACTCCGGGAATGTCCACACCCACGCCCATGTGTCACTCCTGGCCTCGGTCTGGGGCCAGCACATCGCCCACGACCTCTCCCGCACCGTCGTGGCAGAGGGCGTCCGCGGAGAGAGGGTGAGTGTCGGCGGCTCGCCGAGGCTGACAAACCAAGTGACTGCCTGACAGTCCTCGTCGGTCAGAATGTCTTGCTCTCGGACACTTTTCTCTATTTCTCTATTTATTCTGTTTCGTGTTTTTTAACAAGAATCAAATCGGAATTGATGCACACACAACTAAACGAAGGTCCTGAGTCTACGGAAATACTTTCACCCTCGCTATCAGATGTTGGTTTTAGAAAGCTCGGAGGAATCCAAGTTTAGATAACAACTAAGTTAGCATGACAAATTTTTAATACGGGTGTAAATACAAGCTTATATTCCGTCTTTAGCGTTTTCATGTGGATCTATGCTTCTTTTTGTCCAGCTTCGTTGCTGTGGAGTGTCCGAGCCCCACCCAGAGTGCCTGCCCATCGTGTCGAGCGGGCAGTGCGTCGAATATGCCCGCTCCGCCCCCGCCACCACCACCGACTGCGCCCTCGGTAAGTGTCCAGCGTCCAGCGCGAGCTTTTCGGAGTCCTTTCGCTCTTGCAGGAGGCCGAGCTCAGCGCAGTGGGAGTAAATAGGAAACCCTTCCCAGTTCACGTTAACGTCCTCACGAGGATCGTTGCAGTTATCATCAGTGTTGGTTATTTATTATCTGCCTTTTATTGAACATCAACATCATCTCTAAATGAAAGAAGAAGCAAAGAGTATAGTGACCACAAGATTATTGTAGTTGTTGCAATGACTTGCATTATTCCCTGCGGAAGCGACCGCGGGTTGGTGTTAACATACATTGTAATATTTTCACACTTTAGCTTAGACTTTGATAGCGTGGACGTTACGCTAGATTCTTTTTAGGACGTTTCCGAAAGTTGTTGGAATTCGGACTGGGCGGGTTGAGGCCATGATTGGGTTGAGGCCATGATTGGGTTGCGGCCATGATTAGGTTGAGGCCATGATTAGGTTGAGGCCATGATTAGGTTGAGGCCATGATTGGGTTGCGGCCATGATTAGGTTGAGGCCATGATTAGGTTGAGGCCATGATTGGGTTGAGGCCATGATTGGGTTGAGGCCATGATTGGGTTGAGGCCATGATTGGGTTGAGGCCATGGTTGGGTTGAGGCCATGATTGGGTTGAGGCCATGATTGGGTTGAGGCCATGATTGGGTTGAGGCCATGATTGGGTTGAGGCCATGATTGGGTTGAGGCCATGGTTGGGTTGAGGCCATGATTGGGTTGAGGCCATGGTTGGGTTGAGGCCATGGTTGGGTTGAGGCCATGATTGGGTTGAGGCCATGATTGGGTTGAGGCCATGATTGGGTTGAAGCCATGATTGGGTTGAAGCCATGATTGGGTTGAGGCCATGATTGGGTTGGACCGCTAAGACCCTGATTGGCTTTATATATATGTCTGTGAATGGATGATATTACTAGGTCTTGATTTTGAATTTGGTTTATTGGATATGGAATGATGGACTGATCTTTGGGGAGGCAAACTAATCTATCCATGAATTTATATAAACTGTTTGAATGAATAAGTAAAATCAAGACGTATTTATTTGGCACATTATGTTACATCTCAAAATTCTAGCTCTAAGATAACGTATTAAAAAACTTCCACATCCACAGGTGTTCGCGAACAGCTGAACGGCGCCACCTCCTTCTTGGATGGGTCCGCTATCTATGGATCTTCGAAGAGGGAGAGCGATGCCCTTAGACTTTTCGAGAACGGTCATCTCAAGACACAAGCTGACTGGCTGCTTCCTCGTGCTACGTCCCACACATGCAAAGACGCTATGATGTAAGACTTCTTTTTTTATGGAACAATGATAATGGTAAACAGGAGGGAAAGGCAAATGAGAGCAGAAAGATCGGTATTTTGAAACAAGAGTCATGATTTTTTTTTTTTTTTTTTTTTTTTTTTTTTCTTTTTTTTTGCCGCATCTACCCATAGTTTTAGCTAAATGCTATAGTAATAATTCGTCATATGCCAGCAATGTCATAATTAGTTTCGCAAGCCAGGCCCAGGAGTAGCGTCAGCCTCCAAGATATGCGCCATATGTCTGGGAAAGTCGCTTACGTTTGCAATAGTTTCGTTTACTTAGACATCTGACTTGTGCAGGGCATGACAAACACAAATGTTAGACATATATAAAGTATACAGTATTTACTTACAGAAGTGTGTATGTGTTTGTGTGTGTTTGTATATATATATATGTATATGTATATATATATGTATATATATACATATACATATATACATACATATATATGTGTGTGTGTGTATGTGTATGTTTATTTGTATATGTATTCTTATGTATCTAAATATATGTATATATATGTATATATATATATATATATATATATATATATATATATATATATGTTATTTACATTCATATTTATATATCTATATATCTATATATCTACGTCTATCTATCTATATTTATTCATTCATTCATTCATTCATTCATTCATTCATTCATTCATTCATTCATACAGATACAAATACAGATACAGATACATATATATATATATATATATATATATATATATATATATATATATATATAATATGTGTGTGTGCGCGCGCACGCGCGTGTGTGTCTATGTATATTTATGTCTGTATGTATTGAACAGATTTTTAGATGGAGAGATGTTAGATATTTTCATAAAGCATATTTACATCCAGACTCACACCCGTTCGTGTTTATAAATATCCTGATGAAAGTCAACAGAAAGGCAGATCAGAATTAGCAATTGCAAAACCTCCGAGGAGTGCATTCTTATCGCCCTTCACCGAGTGTCGTAGTTTTATTCCTTTTTGCCAGTCACGGCGTTACAACATGTGTTAATGTGTGCAACTCTCCTCCCGCCTTCCCTGTTCTCCCTTTACCGTAACATTTGCCTTGCGCCTCGCTTGGCTGCAAGTTGATTTGAAGATGGGGCGGGCTTTGTTGTTTGTCTCATATGTCATGGACATTTTGACATGTGTAGAACTTACCTTGATGTTCGTAGACATTGCCTATTAGGATATACGCGAGTGCATGTATTACTCTAAATATTTTCCTTTCTAGATACATGAATATAGAAATTATTCGTTGTATATGTATTCTTTATTCTGTAACTTAGTCATTTCTGTCATGAAATAGATAAAATGAATATTCCATTTTAACTGTGGCTTTCAGGTGCTTCCTGGGAGGCGACCTCCGGCTCAACACCCACGCCGGCCTGGCTGCCCTTCAGACGCTCCTCGTGCACGAGCACAACCGCATCGCGTCCACGCTCTCCGAACTCAACCCGCAGTGGGGCGACGACACCGTCTTCGAGGAGACTCGCGCTATCGTGTCAGCACAGCTCCAGCATATCACTTACAAGGAATTCCTGCCCACGCTGTTAGGCATGCAGGTGAGAAATCCGAGTGCAAAGGAAAATTAGAGTAGATGGGAGGCTTAAATGTTTAACACGTATTCGTTGATAAAATGACTGAAGATCCACCATACATACTTTATTATGTTGAAGCAGCATTCTGGAACTTAGACTTTGATGGATTAATCAGTTGTTAGTTTCATACTTTATTATTTATTATTCGTAGAAAATATATGTAAAATGTTTTCAATATATAACCCAACCGTGTAGATGATTTTCGTTGCTTTGCATTGCAGGTTGTCGAAGAGAACGAATTAACTCCGTTGGCAAATGGCTTCTACCACGGCTACGACATTACCATTGAGCCCGGCGTTTTCAACTCCGTAGCAACATCTGTGTTGAGGCTCGTCCTGACGCTGCTGCCCGACTTCCTTCCCTTTGGCCATGAACAGCTTCCTCTGGCCATGACTGCTCTCAACATGTCCATCTTGTATAAGCCCAACGCCTACGAGCAGCTCGTCAAGGGGATGGTCGCCTCCAACGCCCTCACCTTCGACCCCGCAGTAAGCTCTTCTGTGAGAGGATACTTGGGCGGCATTGATCTTGTGGCCCGAGCAGTCCAGAATGGGCGTGACCATGGGCTTCCTCCCTACGTGGTATGGCGCCCACTCTGCAGCAGACGACCTGCACGCAGCTTTGACGACCTGTCAGACGTAATGGACCATGATCAGATCGCTCGACTTCGCTCCCTTTTTGCCGATGTCGCCGACATCGATCTCTTCACTGGGGTTATCTCTGAGCGGCCTTTGGACGGTGCCTTGGTGGGCCCCACCGCAGCGTGCCTGCTGGCCTTGCAGTTCAAGGTACTGAGGCAGACTGACAGGTACTGGTACGAGAATGACATTCCACCGGCCGCCTTCAGCAAGGAACAGCTCTTTGAGATCCGCAAAAGCACGATGGCACGTCTAGTGTGTGATAACGTTCCTGGACTGGACGGTGTCCCCCGCTCAGCCTTCCTAGCCCGCGACCAGTTCCTTAATGCCCCAGTCCCGTGCACTGACCTGGACTCCATGGACCTGGGAGCCTGGAAGACTCGTGGCAAAGTGGTGCTGGCAGAGGACATCCTCCACAGCGTCGTGGCGAAAGGAAAACAAGTCGTGGAGAAGCGGCGGCAGATGGAGAAACGTATCTTCGAGAAGGGTCTTGTGGCAGGCTCCAAATCCCCAGTAGGCTCTGCTTATGCCAACAACAAGCCTAACCCCACTTCGCTTATCCTCGCCAACACTTCAGTCCTCCTTGAAGCTACCAGCCAAGAGCTCATGACTATCATGCATGACAGAAGGGTGCGACGACAGATCCAAGGTCTTGGTAATGAATTCGATTCTCTAGACTTGAACTTGCCATCTGTGGATATCTCTGGGTTAGTCCCCCCAGCGCCTCTTATCCGTCAGTGCCGCGAGACTGAAGAGCACCGGTCATGTGACGCCCGTCATCCCTTCAGGACCATCAGTGGCCACTGCAATAACCTCCGTCGTCCTGACTTCGGCCGCTCCAATACCGTCTTTGCCCGGATGCTTCCCGCTGGCTACGACGATGGCATCTCGGCATCTCGAACCCGCTCTGTGACTGGCAGCAGCCTTCCTTCCCCTCGAACTATTTCCACTACCATCCACAACGACATCTCGCATCTCCATGCACGCTACACTCTCATGGTCATGCAGTTCGGACAGTTCTTGGATCACGACATCACATTCACGCCAGTCAACAAGGGATTCCAGAACTCCATCTTGGACTGCCGGGATTGTGAATCGCAACAACGGGTCCATCCCGAGTGTCTGCCCATCCCTGTTCCCGACAATGACCCCTACTATCCTTCTGTCAACATCTCGTCCGGACGCCCCTTCTGCATCGCCTTCACCAGGTAATTTTAGCGCTAAAACAACTATTGTTTTTTGTTCACCTGATGTTTCAGTAGGTATTACTTTGTCTCAATAAGGACGATGTGGGTTGATCAAAAGCGGGTTAATCATTCTTCCAATGATATGTTCTTTAATTTTGTCAGGTTATTAGAGTAAATAATTCTTATAAAAAATCATTTGATTAACATTCATTGTTCGTCCATCTCTCTTCCCTAAATGTATCACGGTAATATGAACATATGTATGCATGACCATCCTCCCACAAACAGATATTGTTTGAGATATATGTCTGCTCTGAGTGAATCCTAAAGAGCAGCAATATAATAAACGAGCTGTTGCGATTTCCTTCAGATCCCTCCCAGGCCAGCAGACCCTTGGCCCTCGTGAGCAGATCAACCAAAACACGGCCTTCCTGGACGCGTCGCACATCTACGGCCAGGAGCTCTGCGAGGCACGCGAGCTGCGGGGCAGCCAAAACGGCCATCTCAATGTCACCAATCATCCTATCCGCGGCAAGCCTCTTCTGCCACAGGTATGTGAGCTGATTCCTGATATAGAAAATAATCCTTCAGTTGACGAATTTTGTAACACGTACATTCACTAAATTTCTGTAAATTTCCGTTGAAACTCGTTCACAATCCTGTCTCAACCTTCGCCCTGTGCAGGAGACTGGCAACCCTGAATGCAAGGCAGATTCCGGCCGCTGCTTCAGGGCTGGCGATTCGAGGTCGTCCGAGCAACCTGGCCTGGCTGTTGTTCACACCGTCTGGATGAGGGAACACAATCGCATTGCCGATGGGCTGGCAAGGGTAAGTTACGTTGATTTTCTGTAATCTTGTATCTGAATATTCGGTTGTGTCTAGGGCCTTTCTGTGCATGGCTAGAATCATGTAATCAGCGACCCTTCCCCGCAGGTTAATCCCCACTGGGACGACGAGCGACTTTACCAGGAGGCGAGAAGAATCGTTACTGCGCAGTGGCAACATGTTGTGTATAACGAGTTCTTGCCGCGCGTCCTGGGATGGAATGCCATGCAGCTCTACTCTCTGAGGCTGAAGCCGGAAGGATACTATACAGGTTGGTTGTGTTATTCATAACTGTGCATATACATGCAAATTGAGGTCCACTAACGAATACCATATGCATTCATGTCATCTTTTAGTTCTATATCAGTAAATACTGTCGTTTTGACAAATCATCTATTCTACATATTCAGAACAAGAGAATGACACAGAAGCAATACAACTGTACCTTTCCAAACAGGCCAGTCCACAAAAGCCTTACCCCCCCCCCCTCCTTCCCTTGCAGAGTACGACGCCAACTGTAACCCAGGAATCCTCAACGAGTTCGCAACGGCTGCCTTCCGCTTCGGCCATTCGCTCATCCGGCGGACTATGCAGCGCATGGACTCCACTTTCAGGGAGACTCACGTGGGCGTCCAGCTCAGAGAAACTTTCTTTAACCCCGATATGCTGTAAGTCTGCTTTCTTTCTGCTTTTCTCTAGGATTTTTCTCTTTTTGTTGCCCCTTCATACTCACTCCATATCTTAGCAAAGTTATTTTGTTGCTTTAAAATAAAATCTTGTTATCAGCTCTCACTAGCTGATCCTTGTCGAAGTAGTCGCGTTCTTACTCGCCCTCTCTCCCGCAGCCTCGAGTTCCAGATGATCGACGAACTGGTCCGCGGCCTCATCTCCACGCCCATGGAGACTCTCGACAACTTCCTGACGGAGGAGATCACCAACCACTTGTTCGAGGACGCCGCCATTCCCTTCTCTGGCCTCGACCTGGCGGCTCTCAACATTCAGCGCGGAAGAGAGCACGGCCTCCGTTCCTACAACGAGTACCGCGCCGTGTGCAACCTCCGCCGCGCCAGGACCTTCGAGGACCTGTCGAGGGAGATCAAGCCGGAGTTGATCGAGAAGCTGAAGAGGGTAAGTCTGGGATTCATCGAAGAGACAAAGCAAAGGCGGACAGATAGTTTCGGCAAGATTGAATGGATATAAGAAACAGTGTATCTTACAGAACTTGAGAAAATAACGTCTTGTTGCAGGTATACAAGAGCGTCGAGGACATCGATCTGTTCACGGGTGGCCTGTGCGAAACACCGCTTCAAGGAGGCATCATCGGCCCCACCTTCGGCTGCGTCATCGGCCTTCAGTTCTCCTTCCTCAGAAAGTG
>BOPN01001962.1:0-2500 GCA_017312705.2 Penaeus japonicus | reverse complement strand
AACCAATGCTGGGACGATGTAGGCCTTTGGTTAGCCCATTCGCGGAGAGAGGATTTGTTGTTTCCCCTTCGAGTCGCTTGTTAAGTTTTCATCAGTGTGTTGACAGCCCTGCAGTGACGTTGTGATATAATCAGTCATTGGTACAGATTCTTCCATATGTCTTCCGATTCTCCTTACAGCTTTTAGGACGGTGCATTTCGCTCCTTTAAGTATCCATCAGTTGGTCGCATCCTCCACTGGCCGCAGCATTTCCTAATGCGTTGAAGAACTCGCACGCAAACGGTGCTCTCCCAACTACGGTCGCTCACTTCACTCTCCAGGCTCACTCATGTGTTCTACAATATTTTATCGTTTTATTTAAAGGAATAATGACAATGACTTCTTATAACTTTATATCGCTGTATATTTTAGGATTTAAGAGTTAGCACCATTCGTATGTATGTAAAGAAATACATATATTAGAAAAAAAATCGATTAATTTCAATGCATGAAATATTCGATATCTTGGAATGGTGTAGGTCAATCATGGTATTCAGTTATGTAAGTAATCGTGGCCAGTTAGCTTTCGTTTCGCTCGACCAACTGCCCCCCCCCCTCCTCTCTCTCTCTCTACCGTCTTCCAAGTTGCTACTTCATCTCGATGCCTCTTCTTCGCCGGTCAGCCTCTTCTCTGAAGTCGTTAGCACGTCGTCCGCCTGCAGCCACTTTGGCTAGTCCTAAGGCCACCTTGTCCCGGTTGGCAACAGTTCCATTGTCTGTGATTTTTTGTTACTCTGATACATTTTGTGGGTGACCTTGCAGCCGTGACCCCCGCATCGGTGATCTTGACCTCGCAAGGTCGTAATATCATGACTACATTGATGTTGCAGTGTGATTGTTACAATCCACGTGTGGTGTGTGGCTGTGGCAAGCACATGCCCTCGAAAAATCATCTGCTTTTCCTTATTTAGCAATTTATTGCCAGTATTAATAGTGAGCGTCACATGGTATACAATAAACTTGTGATTCATTATGTGATTTTTTTTATCCTCATACTTAATAGAGTTTTAGTGAAGATAGTAACTATGAATTCAGAAATCTAAAACACAATGTTGTAATCGTTTGAAAATATTTTTCGTCTCCAGATTACTCCGTTTAGGAAGAGATATGAGAAGCGGTTTAGGGGCTGCTTTCCATAAGAAAAAATGCCTAGTGCAGCGCTCACAGCATCAGTGTGCGCGTCATAATTCTTTTATTAGGCAGACTTGAGATGTAAAGTATATTTGAATAAAAAGGTATTGATATTTTGTAAATTTTTCCAATGAGTATGCTTATGGTTCAGTTTCGGACAGTTGGTATTTAAAACCATTTGCTCGCGGTTTCACAATTTCTGACGTCACATCGAGAACATTTTGCCGAGCATAGCCGCCAGTCCGGCCGGACGGGAACTTCCACTAACAACACTGAAGATATGAAAAAAAGATATTGTGTGAAATCATTTGCGAGATTATGATAACCGTTATATCTGACACGATTATTTCTAAGAAAAAGAAAAGGAAAAATCATCCATCCATCTGATAGATATTCTACAATTCGAGCAATGTTTTCACTATTTTTTCAAGATCCAAAACTTAAGGACATTAAGAGAAAGAAACTGAATAAGCCATGAATCAAAAGGATAAACATATATATATATATATATATATATAAATATATGTATATATATATATATATATATATATATATATAATATATACAAAATATATATAATATATATAATGTATCTAATGTATCTAATATATCTAATATATCTAATGTATATTATATATATGATATATATGATATAGATGATATATATATGATATATATATGATATATATATGATATATATATGCTATACATATGCTATGTATATGATAGATATATGATAGATATATGATTGATATATGATTGATATATGATTGATATATATATATATGATTGATATATATATATGATTGATATATATATGATTGATATATGATTGATATATGATTGATATATGATTAATATATATGTGATTGATATATGATATATATATGATTGATATATATATATGATTGATATATATATATCACATATATGATATGATATATATATATGATATGATATATATATGATATATATTTGATATATATTTAATATGTATATGATATATATATATATATGTATATATATATATATAATTGATATATATATATGATATACATATGATATATATATATATGATATATATATGATAGATATATGATATATATATGATAGATATATGATAGATATATGATAGATATATGATAGATATATGATAGATATATGATAGATATATGATAGATATATGATTGATATATATGTGATTGATATATATGTGATTGATATATATGTGATTGATATATATGTGATTGATATATATGTGATTGATATATATTTGATTGATATATATTTGATTGATATATATTTGATTGATATATATTTGATTGATATA
>BOPN01001961.1:237043-241255 GCA_017312705.2 Penaeus japonicus | reverse complement strand
GTAGGGCGGGTAGATGGATAGAGGTGTGGAATAGAGTGGAGTGGAATGGGAGTGAGGTTGAGAGGGGAGGAAGGTAGGGTAGGTAGGTGGGGGAGGATAGAAGGGATGGTAGGGGGGTAGGGGGAGGATAGAAGGGATGGTAGGGGGGTAGGGGGAGGATTGAAGGGATGGTAGGGGGGTAGGGGGAGGATTGAAGGGATGGTAGGGGGTAGGGGGGAGGATAGAAGGGATGGTAGGGGGGTAGGGGGGAGGATAGAAGGGATGGTAGGGGGGTAGGGGGAGGATAGAAGGGATGGTGGGCGGCAGGAGAGAAGGTGGGAGAGGAGAGGTAGGAGTAGGAGGGGAGGGAAGAGGGAGAGAGAGGGGAAGAGGCTTGAGGGCGGAATAGGGTAGGATGGGGGGGAGAGGTTGGGGAAGGAGGGAGGGAGGAAGGGAAGGGAGGGGAGGGGAAAAAACTTTTTTGTTGTTGTTTTAACGGGGGGGGGGGGGATAACTCGTTGATTCATGAGGCGAGGAACATTAAATATTCTTCAGTTATTACGAATTGCACAAGGAATGTTAATAACCCCTTTACCCCCCTTTACCCCTTTGAAAACCTATTATCCCTAAACAACAATTATCCCCTGAACAACCCTTTAAATGATCCCTTATTTCCCTGAACTACCACTTAACCCCTTAACAACTCCATACACCCTAAACGACACCATAACTCCATTTAACAACCCCTTGACACCATAAACAACCGCTTAACCCCCTGAAAAAAACTAAACCCCTAAAGAACCCCACAATCGCTAAAGAACCCCACAACCCATAAAGAACCCCACAACCCATAAAGAACCCCACAATCCATAGAGAACCCCACAGCCCATAAAGAACCCCACAACCCATAAAGAACCCCACAACCCATAAAGAACCCCACAACCCATAAAGAACCCCACAACCCATAAAGAACCCCACAATCCATAGAGAACCCCACAGCCCATAAAGAACCCCACAACCCATAAAGAACCCCACAACCCATAAAGAACCCCACAACCCATAAAGAACCCCACAACCCATAAAGAACCCCACAATCCATAGAGAACCCCACAGCCCATAAAGAACCCCACAACCCATAAAGAACCCCACAACCCATAAAGAACCCCACAACCCATAAAGAACCCCACAACCCATAAAGAACCCCACAACCCCTAAAGAACCCCACAACCCATAAAGAACCCCACAACCCATAAAGAACCCCACAACCCATAAAGAACCCCACAACCCATAAAGAACCCCACAACCCATAAAGAACCACAACCTATAAAGAACCCCACAACCCATAAAGAACCCCACAACCCATAAAGAACCCCACAACCCATAAAGAACCCCACAACCCATAAAGAACCCCACAACCCATAAAGAACCCCACAAACTCCATAAAGAACCCCACAACCCATAAAGAACCCCACAACCCATAAAGAACCCCACAACCCATAAAGAACCCCACAACCCATAAAGAACCCCACAACCCACAAAGAACCCCACAACCCATAAAGAACCCCACAATCCATAGAGAACCCCACAGCCCATAAAGAACCCCACAACCCATAAAGAACCCCACAACCCATAAAGAACCCCACAACCCATAAAGAACCCCACAACCCATAAAGAACCCCACAACCCATAAAGAACCCCACAACCGCTAAAGAACCCCACAACCCATAAAGAACCCCACAACCCATAAAGAACCCCACAACCCACAAAGAACCCCACAACCCATAAAGAACCCCACAACCCATAAAGAACCCCACAACCCACAAAGAACCCCACAACCCATAAAGAACCCCACAATCCATAGAGAACCCCACAGCCCATAAAGAACCCCACAACCCATAAAGAACCCCACAACCCATAAAGAACCCCACAACCCATAAAGAACCCCACAACCCATAAAGAACCCCACAACCCATAAAGAACCCCACAATCCATAGAGAACCCCACAGCCCATAAAGAACCCCACAACCCATAAAGAACCCCCACAACCCATAAAGAACCCCTACAACCCATAAAGAACCCCACAAACTCCATAAAGAACCCTCATTAAACCCATAAAGAACCCCACAACCCATAAAGAACCCCACAACCCATAAAGAACCCCACAACCCATAAAGAACCCCACAACCCATAAAGAACCCCACAACCCATAAAGAACCCCACAACCCATAAAGAACCCCACAACCCATAAAGAACCACAAACCCAAGAAGAACCTTTCACAACCCATAAAGAACCCCACAACCCATAAAGAACCCCACAACCCATAAAGAACCCCACAACCCATAAAGAACCCCACAACCCATAAAGAACCCCACAACCCATAAAGAACCCCACAACCCATAAAGAACCCCACAACCCATAAAGAACCCCACAACCCACAAAGAACCCCACAACCCATAAAGAACCCCACAACCCATAAAGAACCCCACAACCGCTAAAGAACCCCACAACCCATAAAGAACCCCACAACCCATAAAGAACCCCACAACCCATAAAGAACCCCACAACCGCTAAAGAACCCCACAACCCATAAAGAACCCCACAACCGCTAAAGAACCCCACAACCCATAAAGAACCCCACAACCCATAAAGAACCCTAATAACCGCTAAATAACCCCACAACCCACAAAGAACCCCACAACCCATAAAGAACTCCATAGCCCCTAAAGAACCCCATAACCCCTAAAGAACTAAAAAAAACAACTAAATAACACCACAACCCCTAGATAACCCGTAAAGAACCCCACAGCCCCTAAAGAACCCCACAGCCCCTAAAGAACCCCACAGCCCCTAAAGAACCCCACAGCCCCTAAAGAACCCCACAGCCCCTAAAGAACCCCACAGCCCCTAAAGAAGCCCTTAATGGCCTCCTCCGGCCGGCAGGGACACGGGCGAGCGCGGGCAGGAGGAGTGCCGCCGCGCCCAGCGCCGCCTGCACCCCGAGTGCGCCGAGATGACCGACTCGCTCTCCGTCAGCCAGTGCCACAACCTCGGCCGAGACTGCAGGAGCGACAGGATCTGCAGGTAGGTTGGGTTGGGGGGAGGGGGAGGGGGAGGGGGAAGGTGGGGCTAGGGAAGGTCTCCGTCAGCCAGTGCCACAACCTCGGCCGAGACTGCAGGAGCGACAGGATCTGCAGGTAGGTTGGGTTGGGGGGAGGGGGGAGGGGGGAGGGTGGGGCTAGGGAAGGGGAGGAGGTTGGGAGAAGGGGGAAGGTTGGGGGACGGGGGGGGGAGGTTAAGGGGTTTAGTGGGGAAGGGGGAAAGGGATTGGAGAGAGGGGAGGGGGAAAGGGGGGAGGTTGGGAGAAAGAAGATGTTAGGGGTCTAAAGGGTGGAGGGGGTAGGGTTGGGGAATATTAGGGGTTACGAGGGGGGGAGAAGGGAAAGGGGGGTGTATGAGGGTGATACGGGAATAATTAGGGAGGTTAGAGAGGGGAGATGGAGGGAGGTTATGCTTTGAGGGGAGAGGGGGTGGGAGAGAGGCGGTTGGGGGAATATCAAGGGTTAAGAGAGGGGGGGAGGTGAGGTTTTGCTATGAGGGGGAAGGGGTTATAGATCACTGAAAGAGGGGGAGGGGTGTGTGTGTGTGTGTGTGTGTGTGTGTGTGTGTGTGTGTGTGTGTGTGTCCTTCTCTTCCTCATCCTTCCTTCTGGCTCTTCTTCTTGTTTCTCCTTCTCCACATTCCTCCTCCTTTTCTTTCTTCTCTTCTTCCTCTTTCTATTCTCCCCCTCCTTTTCATATATATATGTATATATATATATATATATATATATATATATATATATATATATATATATATATATATATATATATATATACATATATATATATATATATATATATATATATATATATATATATATATATGTATATATATATATATATATATATATATATATATATATATATATACATACATATATATATATATATATATAAATATGTATGTATGTATGTATGTATGTATGTGTATATATATTCCGCTTCTTCTTCCTCCTCCTCTTCCTCCTCCTCTTCCTCCTCCTCCTCCTCCCCTTCCACCACCACCACCACCACCACCACCACCTCCTCCTCCTCCTTCTCCTTCTCCTCTTTCTCCTCCCTTTTATGGCTCTGGCACTTCCTATCCTCCCCCTCCTCCTCTTCCTTCTAGTTCTCCTCATCCTCCTCTGCTTC
>BOPN01001961.1:229543-232043 GCA_017312705.2 Penaeus japonicus | reverse complement strand
TCCACAGTCGTCATAGATTAAAGTCGGTCATTACTCCATGAGAGATAACGTCAGGAGATGAATTAATAGATAGAGGAAGAGGGAGGGAAGAAGAGAGAGAGAGAGAGGGAGAGAGAGAGAGAGAGAGAGAGAGAGAGAGACAGAGAGAGAGAGAGAGAGAAAGAAAGGGAGGGAGGGCGGGAGGCAGAGACACAACCATAGGCAGACAGAAAGAGAGAGTGATATAGATAATAATAATTATGATAATGATAACAATAATTATGATGACGATAACTATGATGGTAATAGTAAAGGATGATAATAATAGTAATGATGATAATAGCAATTATGATAATAATCATAATGATATTAGTAATAATAATAGCAATAATGATAAAAAAATAATAATAATGATAATAATAATAATAAGGATGATAGTAAAAGTAATGATATTGAGAATCATCTTGCAACCCAACGGGGATCAATCACGTAAAAGGTGATATTAACCTGATTAACCTCAACAATGAAAAGGAAAACTTTTTTCTGAAAACGTTTAATTCGAAAAGTCACGGATCTTGTTTTTGTTTGTTTTATATGTTTTTCTTCTTCAATATCCATATGTATTTGGATAATTCTGATATGGTGTGTCTAGCAGGCTGACAAGGGTTCTAGAATTCTGTCTCTAAATTTTCATATGACAACCTATGAAAGGTTTTCAAATTTTGTGAGTTGACATATGATGTAGTATTACCTAAGAAAGTCTTTAAGCTTTTTAAGTTGACATTCGACATAGTACAACCTCAGAAAGGCTTTAAGATTGTAAAGATGACACATGATTTACTAGTTGAGAAGAGTTATAGAACTTCGTCTTCATTTTTAACTTCCAAGATAAGACGGTTTTGTTTTGCTTCATAAGAATCTTTGGAACCCGTAGAACTGCCATCGAGCCTGCTTTCACACATGTTCTTGACATGTTACTAGCTTTGTTTTGGGTTTTATTCCTCTTGGGACGAGAAATTCTGCACAAAGAGCGTGTACATGATGGTGTTCTTTTTTTTTCTTCTTTCTTTCTTTCTTTCTTTCTTTCTTTTTTTGTTGTTGTTGTTGTTGTTATTGCGGTGTGGCCATGAGTAGGTTTGCTATTTTAGTTGTTATTAACTTTATGATTGTAATAATTGGCCTTGTTATTGTCATTATCACCATTCCTTTTGATGTCTTTGTTATTCTCATTTTGTAAATAATATTTGAAGGTACGAAGAATAACAGTTCCTATTACACAAATTCTCTCTTGCTTCAATCAAATAGCCCTTTCCCTTTAAATATAAAAAAAATAATAATAATAATAAAAATAGATAAAAAAAAAATAAACGCCACATCTCGAAGGTCACACATACATCGTCCGTCGTCCAGCGTGTCATGTCTTCAAAAAGATATATAAGTTACGTTAACAGAAAAAGCAGAAAAAAAGCTACCCAGACATTCCGCTTTGCATTATTTCACACGTCGCCATCCGCCTCGCGCGCCGGTCCGGCGATAGTGTGACATTTCAGCGCCAGTTGAATTATGGAGGGAGATCTCGGTCGTCGCACCGGACACGAGGGAGGGAGAGAGGGACGGAGGGAAGGGAGGGAGGGTGGAGGGAGTGGTGAAGGGAGGGAGTGGTGAAGGGGGAGTGAAAGGGAGGTAGGGTGAAAGAGGGGTGGAGGGAAGGAGGGTGAAGGAGAGGGGGAGGGAGGGAGTGGTGAAAGGGAGGGAGGGAGGGTGAAGGAGGAGTGAAGGAGGGAGGGAAGGGAGGGAGGGGGGTGAAGGGGAGTGGAGAGGGGAGGGAGGGGGTGAAAAGGGAGGGAGTGAAGAAAGGGAGGGAGGGAGGGAGGGAGGGAAGGGAGGGAGGGGTGGAGAGGAGGGGGGAAGGAGGGGTGGGAGGGAGGAGTGAAGAAAGGGAGGGGGAAGGAGGGAGAGGGGAGGGGAAGGGAGGGGGAGGGTGAAGTAGGGGTGGAGGAGGGGAGGGAGAAGGAGGGGTGGAGGGAGGGAGAGGTGAAAGGGAGGGAGTGAAGAAAGGGAGGGAGGGAGGGAGGGAGGGAAGGGAGGGAGGGTGGAGGAAGGGAGGGTGAAGGAGGGGTGAAAGGGAAGGGAGTGAAGAAAGTGAGGGAGGGAAGGGAGGGAGGGTGAAGGAGGGGTGGAGGGAGGGGGGTGAAAGAGGGATGAAAGGGAAGGGGGATGGAGGGAAGGAGGCGGAAGGGAGAGAAAGAGAGAAGGAAGGTAGGAGAAGGAGGGGGGAAGAGAGAGAGGGATGATGGGCAGAGAGAGAGAGAGAGAGAGAGAAGGAAGAGGAAAAGACAAGAGAAACAAAGAAAGAAACACAATGAAAGCCAAATAAAAGAAGACGAAGAAAGAGAGAGAGATTTGACAGTCATGAGAAACGGGAGAGGAGGAGAGGGATCCATTATGGGGGGAGGGGGGAGGGAGGGGGGAGCATGTCTTTTAGATTTGTTTGAAAAACAAAAGAGGTCAAGAGAATATC
>BOPN01001961.1:225257-229443 GCA_017312705.2 Penaeus japonicus | reverse complement strand
ATATATATGTATATATATATATTTATTTATGTGTGTGTGTCCCTCCCCCTTCTGTTCACTTTTCTACCCTTCACTTTTGGGTCGAAATTCAGCTGCCATCAGGTTTTGATTACAACCCATCAATTGCTACGCGTCTCTCTTATTGCTGTTGTTGTTGTTGTTAATGTTGTGGTGATGTTCTTTTTCTTGATTTTGGTCATTATTTTTTTTATTGTGGTTATTGTTGGTTTTTATTATTGTTGTTCTTGTGTTATTACCATGATTATTAACATTTTCATTATCATTATTGTTACTGTTTTTTCTGTTTGATGTTGCCTTTATAATTTGGTATGTGTATTTGTCACTATCATCATCACATCACCATTACACCATCATAACCATTCTCATCCTTACCGTTATCATACTATTCCTCTTTATAATAATTCTTCATAATATTTACAGAATTTCTCTCATCTTTATACTCATTATCTCTCTCTCTCTCTCTCTCTCTCTCTCTCTCTCTCTCTCTCTCTCTCTCTCTCTCTCTCTCTCTCTCTCTCTCTCTCTCTCTCTCTCTCCCTCTCTCTCTCTCTGTCTCTCTCTCTGCATCTCTTTAGAATCATCATCATCATCTGTTTCTCGTTTTCATGACCATCACTACCACTTTCTCTCCTTTATCACCAACTCCATTTTCTCTTTCCTTAATCCCCATTATCTCCACTTTCTCTCTCCTTTATCACCATCATCTCCACTTTCTATCTCTTTTATCACCATCATCATCACTTTCCCTCCTTTTCAACCATCATCCCCACTTTATCTCTCCTTTATCGTTGTCATCTCCACTTTCTCTCCTTTTTAACCATCACCTCCACTTTTTCTCTCCTTTATCCCTATCATCTCCACTTTCTCTCTCCATTATCACCACCAACTCCATTTTCTCTCTCCTTTATCCCCATCATCTCACTTTCTCTCTTTCCTTTTTAACCATCATCTAGACTTTTCCTCACCTCTGTCCCCATCATCATCACGTTCTCTCTCTCTCCTTTCCCCAGTGGAGTCGCAGGTGACGTACCACCTGTCGCAGCTGGGCATCAAGAGCGGCGCCATGACACCTCCCCTCGACGACAGCGCCCTTGAGAGGGGGGTACACGATCAAGGTGAGGGGGAAAAGGGGGAAGGGGGAGGGAGAGGGAGAGGGAGAGGGAGGGGGAGGGGGTGGAGGGGGGAGGGGGAAGGAGAGTGAGGGAGGGGGGGGTGTGGAGGGAAAGGGAAGGGGCGGAGGGGAAGGGGGAGGGGGAGGGAAGTGAGGGGTGGGGGAAGGGGAGTGAGGGGGAGGGGCAAGGGGGAAGAGGGGAAAGAGGGGGAGGATGGGTAGGGGGTGGTGGGGGAGTGGGGGGAAGGGGAAGGGGGGAAAGAGGAAGGGAGAGAGACAATAAAAAAAAGAGTGAAAGAGAGAGAGAGAGAGAGAGAGAGAGAGAGAGAGAGAGAGAGAGAGAGAGAGAGGGGAAGTGAGAGAGAGAGAGGAAGAGAGAGAGAGAGAGAGAGAGAGAGAGAGAGAGAAAAGGGGAGAGAGGGGAGAAGGAGGGAGGGAGGAACGGAAGGGGGAAGGGAAGGGGAAGGGAGAGGGGAAGGAGAGTGAGGGGGAGGGGGCAGGAGGTGGAGGGGAGTGGGTAGGGGAGTGGGAAGGGGGGGGGGGAAGAGGAAGGGAGAGAGAGAGAGAAAAAAGTGAAAGAGAGAGAGATATAGATAGATAGAGAGAGATAGAGATAGAGAAAGAGAGAGGGAGAGATAAAGAAAGGAAGAGAGAAAGAGAGAGAGAGCGAGAGAGACAGAGACAGACAGAGACATAGAGAGAAAGAGAGACAGAGAGACAGACAAACAGAGAGAGACAGAGACATAGCTAGCAAGAGCGATAGAGCACAAAACCCCACGACCCCAAGGGACCCCAAATAACCCCTCTCTCCCTCCATCCCGCAGGGGACAATGCCTCCCCTCTTTACACCTCAGGACGGAATAACGACCAGTATGACCTCGCCTACGACCCAAGCAACGACCCCGATGCTGAGCTGCTTGAACTGGGAGAAGCAGGCACGCGACTGCAAGCGAGGAAGGTGGGCAGTACCCCGCAGAGTGACCACACGGTGCCCCACTATGCTGGCGCCCCACCTATGCTGCCCGCTTCGCTCTCCTCGACTACTTTGCCCACCACGACCACCCTGCCTGAACGTGGGTTTTTCTTGTTGTTTTTGTTGTTGTTGTTGTGAGGATTGTTATCGTTCTCGTGTTTTTTGTTTTTTTTATTATTGTTGTTGTTATCTTGATTTTCTTTTATTATTGTTATTGTTGTCTTCGTCATTATCGATTTTGTTATCATTAGCAATGGTTGTTCTCAGTTTTGTGATTATCATTTTTCGAGGTTATAATTATAACCATAAATATTATTGTTGTTCTATCATTGATACTTTTACTACTACTACTACTATTATTATTATCATTATCTTTACCATTCATATTATCATGATTATTACTATCGTTATCATCACTTTAATTAACTATTATCTTTGTTAATGCCAGCATTGCTTTTATCAATATCTTCATAATCACTGCTATCGTTTTTTTATCATCATCATCATCATAATCATCCTCATTATCATTATCCTCCTCATCATAATCATCATCGTCATCATTATCATCATTATCATTATCATTATCACCATCATTATCATTATCATCACCATCATCCTTATCACCATCATCACTATCATCACCACCACCACTACCATCATCACCACCACCATCATCTCCCTTCCCATCATCTTCCTCCTCTTCCTCATCCTCTCTTCCCATTCTCATCCTCTTCCTCTTCCTCCTCCTCCTCCTCCTCCTCCTCTTCCCCCTCCTCCCTTCCCATACTCATCCTCCTCCTCTTCCTCCTCTTCCTCCTCTTCCTCCTCTCTTCCCATCCCCCTCCTCCTCCTCTCCCTTCCTATCCTCATCCTCATCCTCATCCTCCATCCTTCCCAATCCTCCCCTTCTTTCCTTCTTCTCCTTCTCTTCTCTCTCCCTTCTGTTTCCTTGGTGAGTGCCACCTTACTCCCAACTAATGACACACGCTAGCTACTTTTGTCTCTCCCTTTTTCTATCTTTATCGCTCTCTATCTCTCTCTCTCTCTCTCTCTCTCTCTCTCTCTCTCTCTCTCTCTCTCTCTCTCTCTCTCTCTCTCTCTCTCTCTCTCTCTCTCTCTCTCTCTCGTTCTCTCGCTCTCTCGCTCTCTCTCTCTTACTCTCTGTCTCTCTCTCTCTCTCACTCTCTCTCTTTCTCTTTCTCTTTCTCTCTCGTTCTCTCTCTCTCCCTCTCGCTCTTTTTCACTATATCTCTCTCTCTCGCTCTCTCTTTCTTTCATATTTTTATCTCTCAATTTCTCTTTTCCAGATTATTGCGAAGTTAAGCGAGATCAGAAATCCCACATTATCGAGGAAGGAAGCAGCATGCGTGTAAGTGTTTCGGTGTCTTTGTAAATTTATCTTATGGTGAGAGAGAGAGAGAGAGAGAGAGAGAGAGAGAGAGAGAGAGGGGGTGTATGTGTGTATGTGTGTTGTGTTAATATTTCTTATCATTCTTAAAATGTATATTTTCTTTCTCTTTTTTCTTTTTGTTCCTTTCATATTTTGTTTTCCTCTCGCTCTCTATCTCTCTTTAATTTCGCTTTTATCAAATTGAATGAGATCTTCGGTTCAAATGCCAACGCCCTCTTCACCTCTCATCTCTCTTACGTCTTTTGGAATCTTAATTAGACAGAATCTAGAATGAATTGCGAAGTGAGAATGAGGAGAAACGACAAGAAAGGAATAAGAATAAAACAGTTGACCAAAACAAACATCAAGAATCTCCAATTCCTTTATCTCATTATCTTATAGGATTATCTAATTATTCCTTCATCCTCACTCCTTAATCTCAATATCATTATCTGTTCCCATGGTATCAGTCACAAGTAATCGTATTTTAGGTTTCACCCCCTCCCTCCCCAATCCCATCCTTTTGGCATCTTCTTTTTTTTTTTTTTTTTTTTTTTTTTTTTGTTTTTTTTTTTTTTTGATACGCTTTAGACTTTTTTGACTTCCTCTTCCCTTCCTACTCCTTCTTTTGGATACGTTTGAGACTTTATCCTTCTCCTTTTTTTCATACTTATTTTGACTTCTTCTTCGT
>BOPN01001961.1:160000-165157 GCA_017312705.2 Penaeus japonicus | reverse complement strand
ATATATATATACATATATAGCCAATCTGCTAACAGAAGAACTCTCTTACCCAGCATCCCCTCCCCTGTCTCCCTTCTTACCTCTTCTTTCAACACCGGGGAAATGTTTTCCTGTGGGACGTAGGTGATCTGTGAATTTTTCCGATCCTTTGTGTCGACCAACAGGGCGTAATTCGGCTGGTCTCGCCAATGCTGCAAGGGTAGCGACTGAATAGAACTTGCAACAGAGAGACAGAAATGGAGAAAAAAGCAATTGAAACTAGAACACATTACCAAGTCCTCTCTGGATTTCCCAAGACACGAGAGATAGAGTCTGATTTTAACATCATCTTTCTTGCAGTAAGTATGAAGGATATCAACAGATGGAAAAGGTAAACAGTCACTCAATCCTTATCCTTCCCGCACATCCCTTCCTTTTCTTTTTCATGTTCCCTTACCATTTCCTCCTCCTCTTCATGCCTATCCTTCTCTTCTTTCTTTCCTTCTCCCTTTGTCTTCTCCATTCTCTATTCCCTTTTTTCCTTCATTCTTTCTCCCCACTTCCCTCATCCCTCTTCCTCCTCTTCTTCCTCCCTCCCCACCCTCTTTCTTCTTTCTTCTTTCTTCTTTCTTCTTTCTTCTTTCTCCTTCCTCCCCTTTCACTTTTTTTCCTCTTCCTTCCTAACCTCTCCCTCCTCTCCCCTTCTTCCCCTTCTCTCCCTTTCCTCCCCTCCTCTCCCTCTCCTCTCCTCCACCCTACCCCTATCCCTGCCCTTGCCCTTGCCCTTGCCCTTGCCCTTGCCCTTGCCCTTGCCCTTACCCTTGCCCTCTCCTTCCCCCCTTTCCCCTTTCCCCTTTCCCCTTTCCCCTCCCCCTCCCCCTCCTCCCCCTCTTCTTCCTCCCCCTCTTCTTCCTCCCCCTCTTCTTCCTCCCCCTCTTCTTCCTCCCCCTCTTCTTCCTCCCCCTCTTCTTCCTCCCCCTCTTCTTCCTCCCCCTCTTCTTCCTCCCCCTCTTCTTCCTCCCCCTCTTCTTCCTCCCCCTCTTCTTCCTCCCCCTCTTCTTCCTCCCCCTCTTCTTCCTCCCCCTCTTCTTCCTCCCCCTCTTCTTCCTCCCCCTCTTCTTCCTCCCCCTCTTCTTCCTCCCCCTCTTCTTCCTCCCCCTCTTCTTCCTCCCCCTCTTCTTCCTCCCCCTCTTCTTCCTCCCCCTCTTCTTCCTCCCCCTCTTCTTCCTCCCCCTCTTCTTCCTCCCCCTCTTCTTCCTCCCCCTCTTCTTCCTCCCCCTCTTCTTCCTCCCCCTCTTCTTCCTCCCCCTCTTCTTCCTCCCCCTCTTCTTCCTCCCCCTCTTCTTCCTCCCCCTCTTCTTCCTCCCCCTCTTCTTCCTCCCCCTCTTCTTCCTCCCCCTCTTCTTCCTCCCCCTCTTCTTCCTCCCCCTCTTCTTCCTCCCCCTCTTCTTCCTCCCCCTCTTCTTCCTCCCCCTCTTCTTCCTCCCCCTCTTCTTCCTCCCCCTCTTCTTCCTCCCCCTCTCTTTTCCCTTTTCCCCCTTTCCCCCTTTCCCCCTTTCCCCTTTCCCCTTTCCCCTTTCCCCTTCCCCCTCACTCCTTTGCCCTTATCCCTTCTTACCTTATGGCCATCATGCATCTGCTCAATCCACGATTCTGGGGCCTGGAAATAAATCTCAAATTAGATTTCAGCGCACATAATAAACAACACTTTATTTGAATTCTACTTACTATGTAAATGCTCTTTTTCTTTTCTTTTTTTTCTTTTTGGTTAATGTTAATCCAAGTCTAAATTAATAATCAACCCTTTCCCATCCCTTATCCACAACCAAAATCTTGCATCCATATAGTAAATAAAAGAATAGTCAACCATACTATCCACAAATCTAATCACTTTTTTCCTATACACGCCAATTTGAAATGAAGATACACTGAAAAATAATTTGAAATCACTACCACTCTCCTCCAGACCATATAGCTAAATGATTTCAACGACTCTTACTGAACTTTGTACTCTAGATACTGATGAAAGGGATGACAGTAGCTGTCACCAAACTGTTTATTAAATCAAACAAAGGAATAAAGAGTCATGACTGACCATGCAAAATCCTTATTACTAGAAAATTATAAAGTAATGAGACACATAACTCCCATGGGTAACCTGCACCAATATTCCACAGTCAGCCATAAAATGACTGTCCTATGATGAAGAGTTTAATCTGTAGATTTCAAAGATACAGCTTGTATTTTTGTGCAGATTGAATCAGAATAGATAGAAGTGATTGTTTAATGTATTTCTTCTTCAGATCATAAGATAGCACATTCTTTAGGGGTTAATATTTATGCAAATAATATAGATGAATAAACAATATAAGTAAACTATGAAAACCTATAGTTTGTGTAAATAAAGAGTACCAAATTAAGCCTGTTGTATACTCATACACTGCCATGCTTGAGTCACACAAAATTTTATGTCTATCTTACCAGAGTACACCCTCAGGAAACCATTTATTGATGGTAAAGTAACAAGTAGAGATAAAAAATCAATAAATAACTCTATCCAAGACCATTATTTACTACCTTTTGTTTATTTAAGGAATGCCAAAATTTGCTTTAGCTGATTTATTTCTGTGGGCAATTGGGAACTAAGTATATTCTAAGTCACCTAATTCTTGTCAACTATCCTTCTCCCATTAATTTGCATGGAGACATCCCATCAACATCCAATGCTGTCACACCAGCTACATCCAGGCAATTACAATGTCAACATCAAGTAATGGCAACCCAGCTCCTCTCCAGGCTGGCTAAGAGTACCCTGATGCATCTCCTCGTTCTCCCTTTTGATAGCTTCTCCCACTTTGATGATTCTGATTAATTCACTGATATATATTTTAGGCAATGTAAACTCCCTTGCGAAACCTAATCAATATTGCAAAATTTGAGAAAATAAAGCTCATTTAAAAGTATAATTTTTACTCTTTATTGGCCACTTGCATGTTAATTGGTGGAAGCACCTATAAATAAAACATCAGGGAGTCCTACATATACAAATACTGATTTAGATTGAGCAAAAAGGGAGATAACCCCTAAAGTCCTGTTCACCACAAAGATGAATACTTAGGCAAATGTGTAAGTCCTCAGCCAATCAGACAAGTCATGTTCTCTGTCTCTTTTTTGTTTTTTCTTTCTTGCAAATAAAACGCTATGAGTGCTAGATAATAATTCTGGTGCTCTATAACATATTTCATGTAGGCAAACCTCATCATTCATCCTTTATCTTAACCAGAACTAAGACTTTTCTCATTGCAAAGATGGAGAAAAAGATACTTTGTTGTGTATGAATAAAAATATTCTACAGGAATGGAAACTTATTATATTACATGTGGATGTGATATGAATAGGGTTCCTTGCACTGACCATTATTTAACTCATGTTCTAATGGATTTACACAGAGTAAATTTCATTTAGCAAACATTTTTTCAGGAACATGACCCCACCCTATTTCAAAGCAGAGGTTGCCTGTATTTTGATGTCAATCTCTGTTGTTTGATATGTTACCTGTCTTCTGATGTCAACCTCTAATTTTCTACTTTTTCTATGATCATGAAAATCTTGAATACTTGGAAAATGCAAACTAAAATCATACATATTACATTCCCCACATAATCACACCTAAAATCACAAACACTTTCATAGAACTGCAAAATATAGAGAGAATACTCCCCACACAATGAACAATCAACAACTAAATATCACAAAATAACACACTTCAAAGCACAAAGTGAGAAAATTACAACCACCATAGCCCCAACATATGACAAACACAACACTACCGATCTCAACATATGATGCCCCACCCCTAAAAATCCTTGAAAAGAAAAGATAAAAATATAATAAAAATCAACAAATAATAAATAAATCAACAAATAACCAAGAGAAACCTCCCTCCCCCCCTCTAGATAAACCTCCAAGCAAACCAAGACTCAAAACCTTCCTACCTTACACTTAAGATCCCATCCTATGATGACACCTTTGTAACCCCATCGCTTGTGCTTCACTACCTGTCCAACACGCCACCGCACCCCCAGGGGTCTGTTCGTGCGGGGGCGGGGGGACATGGCAAACATCCCCTTGGGGCTCCGCAGATGCCAGACCTCCACAGCAGGACACTCTCCCTCAGGGTCATTTGTGTCAGCTGTGTACCAGTGGCTGTAGTCTGTGGGGAGGTTTTGGTTATCAGTCTTATGTCTATTTATATAATAAGCTTTGTTTTAGCAACGATAAAAGTAATAGATATTTCTAGTGGTAAGAATAATATTAACCCACTGCGGACGGGTGTCACATCATATACAATTGTTGGAGCTTTGGCCTGACGACGGGCGTCATGACATACATGACGTTCGGGGATTTTGGATCGCTGTGCTATTTAATTGTGCATTGAGAAAGTGATGATGGCAATTGCAGTCATAATTACTGTAAATACCATAATATTAAGCTAACTTAACATCCAAAACCTAGATGGCACCACTTTCTCCTAAAACCAGCAGGAGAGAGAGCCTTGAATGACACCCATCTACAGTCTCTAGCAAGCACTATCTTTATAGAGCGATGACACACAGTAAGTTGACGACCTCTTGCTCTAAAGTACCGCTGATGAAGGATGTGCAGGGCAGAACAAAAAGAAGGTGGCGGCTCAATCTATACCCAATGTCTAAAATGTGCTTCTGTGCCAATATAGATGCCTTTCATTGTGGAACTCATAAGCACAGGTTTCCTTCCTCTTCCCTACCTCTTCATGTTATCTTCATTGTAGGTGGTTATATGTTTCTTATTTGTTCATGACAGCACAAAAATATGAAAAAATAAAGTTGCTCTTTGTCCTCCCATAAAACAGCAATACTTCTATCACACTGTGTATAAAGAAAATAATGAGTTAATATGGATTATATACTACAATTTTAGCCGAGTGCAGCATTGATAGAGCCTATTATATGGCACATATAAGTCTCTAAACTCAATAAAACACACAAAAAATAAAACACAAAAACAGCTCTAGTTTTACAATGAGTGACTGAAAGAGAGTGGGAAGATTCAAATCATGTTGCTTCAAGCTGCCTCGTTCTGAAATAAAACCTATCCTGGAGACTGGGTAAGCAAATCTATCCCCGTCCACAATGGGTT
>BOPN01001961.1:150000-155000 GCA_017312705.2 Penaeus japonicus | reverse complement strand
ATATATCGCGCACGTTACACATATAAGGAAATGTCAGCAAATTATTTACATTAGAGGGAGAGATCAGCTGTGCGATCGACTTCCGTCAACTTCTGATCGCTATCATTCGATTAGGCTATGAGCATTATATAATGTAAATTGTTTTAAAATTATGAACACACGAGAACAGCTATATGGCTTTTAAATGACAAACCAAAGGATTTTAAACATTCCATCTACACCAGTTATAAAATAGCATTTGATTGCAATTAAATCCAGCAATTCTGACTGCCAGGGATTTTTTTTGAAATGGGAAGTTTTGTAAAGAAAAACACAATTTTCAGAACGTAGTTTTCTTAATTCTCGCCATATATAATAACTAAGTCCAAGATATACGAGTGACACAAAACATACCATTGTATCAATATATATATATATATTTAATCATTCTTTTTCAAATCGGACAGTTTAAACCTTGAAATTCCTCACCTTCTTAAAAAAAACTCATTACCAAACACCATAAAGTACTCTAATCAATACACAGGAAGTATTGTCTCATATCAAAGTGAATACCAGAGGTCGAAATGGTAGTCAAGGTATTATGAAATGATTATCTGGATAATAGGGAGCGCCATGCCCTCCGAAGGGAGTGTGTTGTGGTTTTCAGTCTCCACCCTACATTCCTGCTCAGTCTCCACTCCTTAATAAGGACCGGGTGGGGCGGGATGACGGTGGTGGGGGGTGTTGGTAGAGGGAGTAAGATAGACGTTCCTTAGACGGGTGTGCGTCATTTCGACCCCAAGCAGAGGGATTTCCAAAGCTCGGAATGTCTCCTTCGAATTTAAGATTGAAAAAATCAATCACTTTAGAAATCCGAGATGCGATATGATAAAGATACGAAAGTGACACCCAGAAAAGAAGAGGAATAACACGACATCCATGAAAAAAAATTGGAGAAACATCAAAATCCGAGAGTGAATCCGGAAAGGTGTCACAGTAGACAATACCAAAGGCGAACCCAAAACCCCGAAGATTGATAAAAAAAAACGGCCAAATATCAATAAGCAATTTAACGATGTATGGTTATTACCTTCCCCCCCTTCCTACCCCCCGGGTCATCACCCTGCAATCCAACTCATCTTGCAATCTCTAAAAATGGGTAGCTGTAAGGAGGCGTTACCACCTTGTTCCCGAGGGCCGTAGAGCGAGATGGAAAAGATGGAGAAGGAAAGAAATAGGAAAAGATAGTCAGGAAAAAACACACGAGTGCTACGGCATACATGGCTAATAGATGGCAGTTTACTGGTATGGAATCGGTATAGAGCAATACACCACAGCGAGAGGACGTAATGAAGATTAAAGTATTCGTAAAGACGAAGTCTGTTCCCGCAACATTGCAATATGTACGCATTAGTGACAACTAAGAGCTAAACTAATGTGATCCATTTTACAAACGTAATCCCTTAGTACTGTGGTAAGAGAGAGAGAGAGAAAGAGAGGGAGACATGCATCTACAATTCGCTAGCCTGTAACACTTACAGGTTTTGATCGTTTTCAGCAAACCGAAAGTGAGTTCTACACTGTCACTACATTGCCGTCCTCAAATTGGCCCAGTAACCTCACTTGCTTCGCTAATAGAGGCAGCCATAGGTCCTGCTTCGTTTACGTGTTTGACCTGCGTAAACGCAAAAAAAAAAAAAAAAAAAACGCTTGGGGAGTCAATGTAAAATCTGCGTGAAGCCTTTTTTAAATCAAGTAATTCGTTGAAAAGAAACCGAATATTGTGTGAATAGAAGCGATGCTTTATCCCAATTATAATTAATTTAAACATTATTTTTTTTCGTGCGTGAATGTAATAACTCAGTGCATAAATATGTACATCTTTTGCATGCACACACGCAAATCTGATAAAACACCCAGTTTTTGTAATATAAGAAAAAAATCAACACCCTCAGAAATAGCTATATGGAGCAGAACGAATATATATATATATATATATATATATATATATATATATATATATATATATATATATATATATATATATATATATATATACATAATATATATACACACACACACACACACATATATATATATATATATATTTATATATATATATATATATATATATATATATATATATATATATGTGTGTGTGTGTGTGTGTGTGCGTGTGTGTGTGTGTGTCTGTGTGTGTGTGTGTGTGTGTGTGTGTGTGTGTATATATATATACATATACATATATATATATATATATATATATATATATATATATATATATATATATATATATATATATATATACCACACACTAATACATAGGCCACACACACACATACACATATATATGTATATATATATATATATATATATATATATATATATATATATATATATATATATATGTGTGTGTGTGTGTGTGTGTGTGTGTATCTATACATATATATATATATATATATATATATATATATATATATATATATATATATATATATACATATATATATATATATATATATATATATATATATATATATATATATATATATGTGTGTGTGTGTGTGTGTGTGTGTGTGTGTGTGTGTGTATGTGTGTGTGTGTGTGTTTATATATATATATATATATATATATATATATATATATATATATATATATGTATGTATATACATATATATGTGGCCATCTATGTTTTTATCTCTCTCTCTCTCGCTCTACATACATGTATATATATATATATATATATATATATATATATATATATATATATATATATATATATATATATATATATATATAATATTACATGTGCATGTATGTGTATGTGTGTGTCTATGTATGTGTGTGTGTGTCTATGTGTGTTTGTGTGTGTGCGCGCGCGTGCGTGTGTGCGTGTGTGTGATTTGTGTACTAGTACATATGAATATCACCTGGGTCACCTAGCCCATTTAGTTTCGGTATAACTTTAATATCTTCCACTTCTTTCAACACTTGTGGCTTATTTTCATTCCAAAAGTAGCAGTTCAGCTGACACCTGAAAATAAATTGCAAATGAACGGTGCATAAGGGGCAAAACACACAACGCTGTATTAATACAACGGCGGAAACAAGTTTACTACAACGGTGAGAGACTACAGTTTCAAAACCAGCTTTTGAAAAACGCTTAATCTTTTAGATATCAAAAGATACTAATCAAGCTCTATAAATTGAAAATCATTTCTCTATACCTTCGCCAGCAGGTTCGCCAGCGCCATCCATTCCCATCTCAGAGTGTGACATTTTACAGAAGTATTTGCAGTGCATAATCACATTTGCCATCTGGATTAATGAACTCTATTGCAGGCAAATACTATAGCAATGTCGATACAAAGAAAAGCATCATTATTTAAGTACATCAATAGAACAATATACTAAATATATGGATCTCTTCATCGTAACCATGACACTACAGCAGCAGACATTAGGCAACCATCATAAGTAAATAATGTTGATGTTGAAATAATCATTCCTGTTGCCATAGTTATTGGGAAGAAGCTATAGGTGTATGATGATTAATTTTCATATACACTATAATTTATTTATATCATACCATCTAATCAATATTTAACGAAACGCGGCGAGCTACTAACCAATCAGCTCGCTATTCGTATTTCGAAGAATTCTGAAGCAGAGTAGTTTATCGGGTTTGTTTCCACGCTGGTGTCTGAGGGCTAGTGGGGAAATCAGTGCGTGGTGTCGAGTTTAAATGTGTGACAGCAGATGTCCAGACTGACTTGCAGTGTTGTCATGACCATGACAGAACTTACATGGCTACCTTGAAAAAAAAGTAAAAAAAAAAAAATCATAAAAGTGGCTATTTATAGTTCAGATTTTTTTCAATTTTGACAAACTGGACGGAAAAGATGTATCCAGTCTTTAATTTTTTCCTTAATTATCCATTCTTTAAGGGTTTATGTGTACCACGTTTTTGTATTTTTTCCTTATCGGTGTGCTGACAGAATTCTACCTCTACCTCCTCAAAGTCACTAATTACTTGCCAATGAACAACCCCTATGGATTAAGCATTAATTCCAACAAGATCCAGGTAGTTTGCTTGAGAAGCGCACCCGTATTGTGTACAAAAATACTTCGTCACCCGTTATTTTAGATTGTTTGATTATTCTCATTATTATGTTTTCATCTGTAGCTCTAATATTTAAAAAAGGGAATACTAGTATCCCGTATTATTATTATCAAATAGAGAAATGATAAGTCTTCTTAAATAGCCATTAACTGTAGCAACCGGGATCAGAAAACAATCTGATAATGGCCCTTAAGACCGGTAACACTATATCATGAACTAAATCCATAGTTATTTAATATACTTTGCAATCTTATTTTTAAGATTCTCCCCTGAAAAAACTAGATTGATGCATTTCTGTTTCAAAACCACATCGGCACCTAAAGTATAGCACAAAAAACTGCATAAAATTGGAAAAAGAAATCCGAATTTCATCGCTGTTGACTGGTCTGAAGAGATTAAACAGGAAATGAGGTCCTGTTCTCGTAAGGCATTTTCTACCGTTAGTTTCAAACTAAAGATAATCTTTGGTCCACACGACGAAGCGCGTTTCGAGATTTCTCTTCCTAACACGCGTTTGTTCGGCGGTTCGAGAAAAAAAAGGTGTTTCCATTGGAGCAGACATACGGGGACAGTTCAGTGAGGATCAAAATGTCCATGTATCTATCTATCTATATATATATATATATATATATATATATATATATATATATATATATATATATATATATATAGAGAGAGAGAGAGAGAGAGAGAGAGAGACATACACACACACACATATACATACATATATATATATATATATATATATATATATATATATATATATATATAATATATACATATATGTATATAGTCATACATACACACATACAGACACACACACACACACACACACACACACACACACACACACACACACACACACATATATATATATATATATATATATATATATATA
>BOPN01001961.1:142500-145000 GCA_017312705.2 Penaeus japonicus | reverse complement strand
CAATACATGTGTACGCATACATGCACAAGCACACTCACACATGTTTATTTACATACAGTTAAGTGTTTAGAAGGCATTTAAACTCTTGCCACTGGCCAAACGTGGCCTCCAAGCTTATTAGCTCTAAAGCAAAGACCACAGATCTCTATTCATATTATGTCATTAGAGAGATAGTTGACCTTCTAAGTGATGTATTGTGAAAAACGGAACCAGTCTGAGCCCTATCCACGCAGATGGCTCTTGCTCGTACCCAGCTCAGGTGGCAAAACCATTTCTACTGTTGCCAGATGCCACTGTCCGTGAGATGAGAAAGGGACAGGTGGTTGGGTCACCGGTCAGGGCGTTCCTTCTTTCGGCAGCCGTAGCCAGGCCTGACTCAGTCCCACGTGGGCAAAGAGGGCGTTGGGCATATACCGTTACGTGGTATGTTTGCATTGTCCCTATGTTCTGTCACTTGACAACCTTCAACCTTTAAGAATATATAATTTTTTTTAACTCTTTACCAGAGTGCAGAAGGCACAGAGGTTGTTTGATGCTGCACTAACCCAAGTGTTTAGGTTGTAGGTCTTCCATCACAGTAAGTTTCTGGTGGATTTTGGCAGAACAAAGGCAGCAGATTTGAAAGTAGAAGGTTCCATTGCCCATTTAAAGGAGAGTTCCACTGCCCACTTAACCCATTGGTCACAGATTGCGTCAAATTTGCTTCTAGGCAAGCAATAGGCCTAGATGTGGGTGTGTCAAGCCATATGTGATAATGACGACACAAGGCTGTATAAACTTGTATAGAAAAACTGCTGCCAAAGGGTTAAAGGAGAGTTGGAAGTAGTTGTCATTGTCTAAGGTATTCCTGTTATTGTTTTACAAATATCCATGTGTGTGTTGTGCTAATAGGAGGAGGCTTAGGAGAAAGTTTTGTGTATTATGAAAATTCAATCACAAGAAAGAATAACTGTTTATTGACATTATTTGCTATTGGACAGCATTTTGGAAGGGAAATTTTGAATCAAGGAGAAATCATTATAAGTTTTTCAGTCATGAAATATTATAACACTATCAAATTATCCATATCTATTATGAACATATATTTTCTTAATAGTCCCAAGCATGTGGTGTCTTTATGGATTTTTGTTTTGAATGAAAGCATGTTCTTTAGTGTTGGTATGTCTGTTAGAAAAAAAATTATGTTGTCAAAGTATGTGATTCTGTGTGCTAAAAAGTTTTGTATAGTTTTCAGTTTTGGATACAGATTAAATACCAGATAAAGAGAACATGGAATCAGTGGAAATAAATTTAAAGAAATTTTCTGTGACATAGTTGTCTAAACCATGGAAAGGTGTGTAATTTGTATGATAAACAAGAACAATTAAGAATGGATTTCCCGTTCACTGATCATCATGTGTATGGTTGGCATCAGTGCTGCCAGATTAGGACAACCTTACTCTCTGCCATTTTCTTTACATATATTTTAGGGATGCTTTTCTAATTCAATGATTCTTTTCTTGATTTGTACTTCTAAATACAAAGAATTTGTGAAAATAAGAAATCCATATCAGCCATGTTATCTAAAAATGTTATAGAAAATAGGATTTAAAAAAAAACAGCCAAATTTTACAATTAATTGGCATACAGAGTATATAAAAGAAAAAGGCAAGCCAAGTTTCTGTCAATAACCTGGTCGAGAAGATCTGAAATGGTGTATTTGCACAAGATTCCAATGGCCATTTCTCATTTAAGTTATTTTGTATGAGTAAGAAGTTAGGAAATTAACATTTAAGTGCCTAACCAATATTATCACTCTTGCCACCACACTTTTATGCCACCAAAATGGTCTAAATAATAATTTCCACAAATTATCGCAGCCACAGAAGTGTGACATCCCTGTTGGTGGTTTTCTGTATAGCAGATCAATTTTGGTACTCTGGCAGCACTGTTTGGCATACGTCACTGGTGATTTATTATCAAATAAGGAAATAGACCAAGCTCTATCCTGGTAGAATATATGTGGAGGAGATATGTTGGCCTTACAAAATACAGGGGCCATGGCTATTGCTGGGCCACATTAACAGTATTTCAACTATGGCAAGAATGTCACAGAGTTAATTTTTCTATCATGTAACGTTTACCTTATACCATATGTACGCTGTTATGCACAAGTCTGAAATCGTAAGGATTATTTTTCATTCCATTTACTAGTAATTTATTGATTTGCTGAGGTTTTTGTAAATGAAACCAGGGATATTTGAAAGTAAATTTGATTTAACTTTACTTATTATTCAAATGTGTAATAATTTAGTTTTTCTGTGCATGTAATTGTGTACTATAATCAGAAACTACATTTGTTTCCAGATTTCTTCTGTGACATCTACTTTGTTGATTAGTAAACAATATTTCAATTATAATAATTAACACTTTGATTCTAGTTAATCTACTCATTCTCCCTCCCCCTTCCACATCTAATTTCTGAAAGAATTTATGCATGTATAAATTCCCTTTGATATTT
>BOPN01001961.1:112500-140000 GCA_017312705.2 Penaeus japonicus | reverse complement strand
CACACCTTAATTTTATTGTGAATGGGCTGTAGTGAGAATAAACTATTATACTCCGTACTGGTTGGGATCTTTCTTCCAACCTCAACACCACAGAGTTATCCGTCCCCCTGTCCCAGGACTCATCCAATCCTCCCTTAGTACCCCCTCCAAGTCATCAGAGACCAGTACACTCCCCATTCCATCCTCTACCTTCTAGTGTGGCTATGCTATTTGCAAAATATTTTTTTCACAATGCATTATATATATAGAGTGTTGTGTATACATTTGTATTAAGTACATGATGAATTTCTTTATGAATTATAATGAATGTGTGTTTATTGTGTAAGATGTATTTTATTTACATGTTTTTAAAAAGTTTTGCCTCTGTTTTTGTATACTAGGGATGACTGTAAACTTTGATGCTCAACTGTAATTACTTGACATTCTATCATGAGACATGTAAAAATGAGATGGGTAAAAGTGAGCTCATAAGATAATAAAATATAAATTCGACTTATAAGAGATGAAAATCTAGGCTGAGTTGTTCCTCAACAACTTCATTGACTCCTTACAAACATGCAATCTCAATTTTCCTTGCATCATGGTCATCAGTATCTTGTTACACAAGCTTGCTCTCTGAGAGTGAGAGGGGTGACATCCATGATGCCAGTTATCTACTAGGCTTATGGAGTATAGCAGGCCAGATAGTTTCTGTTACAAAGCTGAGATATGAGAGACATACACAGCTGACCTCCTCTGTCTCCTATAATAGGCCTGTAGAATATAAATGCATTCTAGAAAGTTCCCTTTCTTTACAGTGTTAAAGCATTAGTCTTTGCAATTAATGATAGGCTTATGGAAGGTGAATTCGTTAAAATTTAAACACACATTATCTAGTCATAGTTTCAATATCTGATTTTCTTTTGTTTTTTTCTTTCCAGATCTAATGCATCTATTTGTAGTAGCACAAATACATTGATCATTCATAACAATGTATCGGATGACCCTTGGCAACACAGGTGGCTGCCAGGTGGATACTCCACACCCATGGCAGGGAGAAAATCAGTGTTAGTATATTGAAGATCTTTATACTGTTCTTGTCATGAAGTTCATATTTTTTCCATCACAATTATTATTAGTAATAGCAATTGCATTATCGTATGTGTTAATGATAATCTGTTGTTACTGTCACTATTATACTTTTCCTGTACTTCTCCCATTACAATTCCTTCTTTATATAATCATAAGTGCCTTGCTTGCCCCCCTTTCCCTTAATCTTTAATGACCATGGCAGTCTAAGGTGTCACTGCCACTGGCCTAGTAATTATGCTCAGTCAAAAGAGAGAGAGAGAAAAGATGCACCTCTTCCATGCAGCCTCTGGGCTGGCACTTCTCAGCCAGTGGCCAGGCCAGTCAAACATTCAGTAACAGTTCCATCTTCAAGTTTATTTTATTTCCTTATCACTTCCCTTCTGTTTTACCTTTTTGGGGGCTTATGTCTCCATGAAGGGAACACATTAGCATTAATGTCTGTATACCTCAGTTTCAGTATCAGCAGCAGCCATAGGACTTTTTTTTTATTACTCCTTAATTTACCAGTGTATTTATAAGTATATCTACAGATAAGTTGATTGATATGTTTATATATTTTTTTCTGAATATAAAAATATTCACTATTAATTTTGATATGTTTTTATTCTTATATGAGAAATTTTCCTTTACTCCAGACCCTCCAATCTCCATGACAATCAAGAAGGAGCTGCCACTTACAACAGCCAAGTGCACAAACTCAATATGGAATCTCTTAATCTTAACTCATCTCTACTTAACTCATCTGTACTCAACTCATCTGCCATCAACTCTAGCCTCATCTCCTCATCCTTGTTGAATTCATCGGTGCTCGACTCTTCTGCACTCACTCAGAAGACGGCTGTGCCCTCATACCTCAGTCAGAACAACATCCTTGGTTCCTCCAAGCTGTCTTCCCACACCACTGCCACGGACCTGCCAGACATCCCCTCCTCATACCTGGACCAGTCGGAGGTCTTGAAGCACCTCTTGGGCCGAGAGGGAAAGGGCGGCCACAGCGACCAGAGTGCTTCCAGTTCCAATAGTGGTATCAACCTCCTCACTGAGAACGCAGGGCCCTTTGGGCGAGACCTCTCCCAGATGCCACTGCAGTACAACCTGGTGGACGCTGCCCCTAGTTATGATGTGGTTAACCTGCCTCCCCCTCCAGCCTACCCCATCTGGCGGCTGCAGGAGTCAGAGAAGCTGGAGCAGCAGATGGAGCTGGCCAAGCACGGCCCTGAGAAGTCCAACCTCTCAAAGTCACAGCCTGATCTGACCAAGTTTGGCAATGCCAAGGAAGCCACAAGTCCCAAGGAGCTGCTCAGTCAAAGGTAAGTAGGTATCATGCACATTTTGTAAGGATTTTAAAAATTGATTACATGACTTAATGGCCTTATGAAAGATCCAGGTTTAGTTACGCAGAATTCTGTTTTAGGAAGCAAAAAATTTACACAGCAACTCAAGAAAATAGAGAAATTTTACCTACAAATGTTTAAAAGTGGTTCACTTCTTTTATTTTGATATGTGCATAATTAAATTTCGTGATTGCAAATAATGCAATTCATACAGAAATTTTAGACCTAAAAATTTGTCAGTGAACAGTAAACTCCGGATGAGTTCATCACCTGTCTTTATCATTATTGACAAGATTTATTCATTGTTGATAATGAGTTTGTAGGATAGATAAAGGATTAACACTATAATATTCATAAAACATTATTATATTCATGGGCTTGCAACATTTTGTATCTTGAATTTAATTGATAAGCTTCAGATGGATTATGAACTACAAAGATACTCAAAATACTCTAAAGCAGAGGATCTGTACTTTTTTTTTTATCATGGGCCTTCCTGATAATTACGTGGAAGTTATGGACCCACACAAGTATGACATATCATGCAATAAATGTACAAATTTTTTTAATGTTGATTACCTCATACAGTCTATGACATACACAAAGTATGTCACAAAGTAATAAAGTAACAGTGGCAACAAAAAATAAAACTATATCTTCATTACATAAAAATCAATTAGATTTATCCCATCCTTAAAACTGATTTGTTGATTTCTAGTCAAGCTAATAGCATCCTTTTTCAGGATTGTTTCCGGGCAGACAGACCACGCAGATGGACACCTGCAAGAAATGGCTGACATTCTGGTACAGGAGAATAAGGCACTGAAGATGGAGATAGACATGTACCACAGGAAAGTGGCCAAACTACAGAGGGTAAGTTTCACATTTTTTATCATTCTCTTTGTTGAATGTTTATTATTAGGAGAGATGGTAAGTTTGAAGAAAAGCAGAATCACATTGAATTTCTATAAGGATTTTTGATAAATTTCTTGTAAATATTACTCTTCAGAGTATATGTGGTTTTATATATATGCACAGCTCTAACCATTTGTATATGAAATGATATAACCAGTCAGTCTGTTAAGGAACTATCGTATTGTTAACATAATATTGTTTTAATTTTAATTTTAATTTTTTTAACAGTTTGAAATTGAAATCATAAAAGTACATGAAGCACACGAGGGGCTAGTGAAACTCTCTGAGCGGCGAGAACAGCTGGAAAGGCTTGCCAGACATAAATTGCAGGCTGAGGTGAAGAGGCTGACTGACCTTAATGCCGACCTGAAGGACCAAGTAGATGTACTCTCCACGCAGATTGCCAACCGCGCTATACCATCTGACAACACTGACGCCCTTCGCAAAGAGCTCAACAAACGGGATGTGTTTATAGCCCAGTTGGTTTCCCAGAGTAAGGATGCTTTTATGGTTTGTTTATGTGTAGCTTCTGGTTTACTTCTAAATGTCTTCTTATAAAGGTATTTGTCTGTTTGTGCCAATTTCAGAACTAGGAATATCCGCCATGTGTAAGCGTATCCATGTATGTATATAGGTTCCCATTTTTGAGGTAAGGTTTGCAGAAATGTTTATATATGTATAGAAATATGTTTTTGTAACTATTATTCATTGGTTACAGACAAAGAGCTTATAGCAGCTAAAGAAAGACAAGAAATAGAGCTAACAGCCCAAAGGCAGACTTTGAACGAACAGCGAACGCACATTGACATTCTAGACTCTGCTCTGACCAATGCCCAGGCTAATGTGGTGAAGCTCGAAGAAGAGGTACGTACAATTGCTGAGGTTTGAGTAAGGTTGCTCTAAAATTGTTTATTCTTATTGTGTTAAAATGGAATAGGATTATTTAGATTTTTGCTGCATTAGCTTTATTTTACTGTCTCTATGATTACATTTTTTAAAGTCGAGGCTTTTCTTTATGAGATACATTGTTCTTATTGATGATAAAGTCTTAATGAAATTGCAACATATTAACACAATGCAGGGAGTCCACAAGTGCCAAGGAGCCATTAGATTGGCCTACCTGACCTTTCCTGTTTACCCCCATTTATTGGATTGGGAAAAAAAAGTTCTTGTATTACTTAATGTTATCATCACTACGAACATAATAAAGATAATGATAACTTTTTCCTCAAAAGTTCAGGGAGTAGAGTAAAGTGAGGGCAAGTAGGTCTACTAATTGACTCTTTGGTGACAAAGTGCCAGTGATCAAGCAAAACTACAATGGACAGTGTGTGTACCTAGGCATCAATAAGTTAAATACTTCCAGAATGTGTATAATCACTCTGTACATATACATAATATTTAATGGTATTGTAAGTTAATAGAAACTATAATATTTTACTTTAACTTCCTGCTCTTTGATCTCTATCCCCGTTCTTTAATCTCTATCCCTGTTTTTTTTTTCATATCTATCCCCCTCCAGTTACGAAAGAAACAGAACTTGGTGGAACAGGCAGGGCAGCTGAAGCGACTCTTAGTTTCTCTACAACTGGCAGCTGACCGAAGGGAACAGTCAGAGAAGAACTTGCGCCAGAGATTGGAGAAGGAAATAGAGCAGCTGAGGCTTGGCGTAAGACAGGTCAGTGCTTGGCGGACATGTGCAAACTTTTGAGCAACTTCTTGTTTTGGAATGGATTCTGGCTTAAGTGGCAAAAAAGAGGAAAGGAATGTAAATCTGATGTTGTTTGATAGGCTGTATATGTTTAGATCATTGTTATTGTTTACAAAGAAAAAGATGTTTGTTTTATATTACAATTTTGTAATTTTATAGTGATGATGATAATGATGATCACCACAACTACTACTATCCTTATACTAATCATCAATCACCATTCATCACTCATCACCAATGGACACTTTGACTCTTCCAGGAGGAGCCGGCAAGCAAACTGAGCGACCTCCGGCGAGAGCTGCGTGAGAAGGAAGAGAAAATCATGGTGCTGGAGGGGGAAGTGACCAAGTGGGAGCAGCGCTACCTTCAGGAGTCGGCCATGAGACAGCTGGCCATTGACGCAGTGTCTCTGCCCAAGTGCGTCTCCTCCTCACCCACCGGAATCCCTCAGAATGCGTACTGATGCCCTCCTCATCTTTTCAGTTAACACTTGCATTTTGTTGTGAGTGTGAGTGTGAGTGTGAGTGTGAGTGTGAGTGTGAGTGTGAGTGTGAGTGTGAGTGTGAGTGTGAGTGTGAGTGTGAGTGTGAGTGAGTGTGAGTGTGAGTGTGAGTGTGAGTGTGAGTGTGAGTGTGAGTGTGAGTGTGAGTGTAAGTGTAAGTGTAAGTGTAAGTGTAAGTGTAAGTGTAAGTGTAAGTGTAAGTGTAAGTGTAAGTGTAAGTGTAAGTGTAAGTGTGTGTGTGTGTGTGTGTGTGTGTGTGTGTGTGTGTGTGTGTGTGTGTAAGAAGGTGACTGAATAGGGGTTGGAGAGGGTGTGTGTATATGGGGAAGGGTAGGGATATGTATGAGGAAAAAGTAGGAGTGAGAGAGAGAGAGTGTGTGTGTGTGTGTGTGTGTGTGTGTGTGTGTGTGTGTGTGTGTGTGTGTGTGTGTGTGTGTGTGTGTGTGTGTGTGTGTGTGTGTGTGTGTGTGTGTGTGTGTGTGTGTGTGTGTGTGTGTGTGTGTGTGTGTGTGTGTGTGTGTGTGTGTGTGTGTGTGTGTGTGTGTGTGTGTGTGTGTGTGTGTTTGTGTGTGTGAATGAAGGAGAGGGAGTGATATGAGAAGAGAGCTGAGTGGGAGGGAGGGGGGAGATTAAATGTATGAATGAGTGAGGAATGTAAATTAATAAAGTAGTGAACAAATGATGAGGAACAAGGACCTAAATGAATGTGGAAGAGTGATGAATCTTATGAAAGAGAGGGGGAAATAAAGAGCAATATGACATTAGTCTATCCCTTAGAACCGTATCACAGCAAGAGATGTCTTGGAAACATGAAAGATTAGACTCAAATTGCTCCCTGTTTCTCTTCATTCTTACATCTGTCAAGCTATTTAAGACCAATTCATAATGCATGAAATAATCACGCTTTTTCATCCCACATTCTTGCGTTAATAATCTTACTTTAAATTACTCAAGTTACTGTATCTCAATAAAAACTCCACTTTGTTGCCACCTGCATCCAGATGAAGTGCTAAAATTTTATCCTTTGTTCATGCTTATTAGAGGGCATTGGTGATAAAGTCAGTTGTGTTCATTTGCAGGAAATTCTTTTCTTGCATTAAAAGGATCTGGGAGGAAAATGCAATAAAATATGATAAACATCACATTGCTACAGATAAAGTATTAATTATATTGTGTGTTCTTTGTGTAACATTGAATTCTTTAACACAATATGCACAATAATGGACAAACTTTAGTATGGCTGTATGTTTCTTTCTATTAGGTTTGTTGTATGAGTGCGAGCATTAGGATTCATTAATATTTACCATGCCTGTTTTGCTTTAAAAAGAGAATCGTAGATATTACATCCTTTACTCCTTTACTCATTCATGGTTGGATGATGATTTGTGAATGTAAACTCTGTTTTGATTTTCTATTTTCATTTCTGTTTATTAGATACATGTTAGATATTGTTTTATGATTTGTATTGATGAGTATTCCTTTGGGGGGGGGGGGGATAAAACCAAACCACTCTCCGTAATGTTTTCAACATACTTTAACTTTAAATACCTTAACTTGCTGACTGGGTGTCACACTTTTATTTTAGATCAATATTAAAGTGAACTTTCATCTGGCAAATATGGGTGTCTGTCAGAAAGATGTGAAGTAACCACCTTCTTCACTTTCCCTGTTAACATCATATTGTTTTTGTTAATACTGTAAAAGAAATAATATTTAGTCATTATTCATTGTTGATACTTGTCAAGTTGCATCCTCTATATTTATTTTTTTAGTACATGACTTAATATGCATTATAAGTAAATTGACTCAGAGAGTGATATTTCTCATAACACTTGATAACACTTCCATTTCATAGAAGGTCAAATGCACAGAGAAAGCACCAGTCAGTTATACCAGACAGATAAGATTCCTCTCCAGCTGTGAATGGGTAGGATGCTTCAACTAGATTCTTTTTAAATCTAATCTTGTACCCGAATAATGAACTGTTATTTACCTGATGAAAACACATGATGCCTAAACCATTGGCCTGACAACGGGCTCACTATGATCAGGTTTATGAGGTTGTGGGATTTCAGTCGCTTGCTGTGTGTCTGTTTCGATGATCTTTATTCACTAATGTGTGAAAAAAACAACACTAAGATTGCTTTCATGAAATTAATATATACCAAAAATGTCAACCCTCCTTTGAGTCTTCTTAAGAGGTAAGCCCATTGTCAGGTCAAAAACTTTACCAACAAGACAGTCTTGGTGTGTGTTAGTAATTCATAATATTCTTTTGTACATGCAATATGCAAACAAGCAAGCACATCTGCATGGACATTCATGTTTATACATAGACTTGTATATTATTCTTTATGAGACAGACAGACAGACAGACAGACAGACAGACAGACAGACAGACAGACAGACAGACAGACAGACAGACAGACAGACAGACAGACAGACAGACAGACAGAGTCATTGCTTGGCTGGTCTTCTTGCTGGGTGATTGGCCATGTGGCAGGTGTCTGCTGCTTCAGCATATATATACCTTTAACGCTAGGCCCAGGTGCTGTGAAATATACCCAGTGAGATGACCAGCTGCAGCCTTTTCGGCTCCGTCATTGATGGGTTAAGCTAACAGATACACAATTATTAAATATATTTGTGCAGCATCCAGATGAATAGCTGAATATATAGGTAGATAAATAGATATATAGGTTGTGATTTCATCAACTAAAAGCAGGGATTATAACAGTCCATTTTAGCTTTTTTTTTATGAATTAATCTCAGAGGTATATGCTTAAAGGCATGTTGGGCTTCTGCATTGTGCATTATGAGCAACTTGGCATGCTTCTTTGCTTGTTCACCCAATATTGTATTTTTAAAACATTTACCTATGTTGTTTTAGTTATTGTTATTATTACTGTTACTACTGCAGTGGTTGTTACCCTGATATTTGACATTATTGATATTTGTTGCTTGTAATATATTTAAGCCATACAGGCTTTTGAAATTTATCTAAAACACACTTGTGGACATGCACGCACACGCACACGCACACGCACACGCACACGCACACGCACACGCACACGCACACGCACACGCACACGCACACGCACACGCACACACACACACACACACACACACACACACACACACACACACACACACATACACACACACACACATCAATATTTGTATATACATTCATTCATATATATTGGTAAATAGATAGACAAAGATATTTATATATACACACACACGTGTAGTACAATATACATACAAGTGGATATAAATTTTGATATTATTCAAGGCATCATAAAGATTAATGTACATATTTGTGTCTGTATAAGCAATGTAAATGATTGTAGATTAATGGAGATTTTTTTTTTATAAGATAATAATTATTATTCTGTGTACATTGCTAATTGTATCCAAATGCTCCCATTTATACATATATTTTGCTGTTAGAAGTCATATATGTGATTTCCATTTATTAAGAGAAGAAGATAAACCTTACAGGGATGCCAAGATTGCGGCCCTGGAGAAGACGAGTCAAGAGAGTGAGCGCCGGATTGCCCAGGCTAAGTCAGAGAAGCTGCGGCACATGGATGAGATACACAATATGAACAAGAAGCAGACGGAATACGAGGCTAGGTGAGTGTGGGAGACTTTTTTTTTTTTTATCTTTCTTTTTTTTCCTTTTTCTTCTCTCGTTTATTTATTTTTTCTGTTTTTGGTATGATGTACTAATTGGTTAGGATGCTTTTGGATAGTCTTTCTTAGATCAGACTATTTGTTCTTTTCTTTCTTTCTTTCTTTCTTTCTCCTTTTTTTTTGGGGGGGGGGTTAACCCTTAAAAGAGTGCAAGTCCTCAGAACCCTCCCCCTATTTCACAAATGGTTAATTAGGTGGTTAGAGTTTAGGGAGGTCTGATTTACACAACAGAAAATTTTCTTCTCACAACAGTATGTCAAATTTTTGCACAGCAACAGAGGGATAAAATTTAGAAGAGTGATCTTGAGACAAAGAAAAGCAAAGGTAAATTCTCAATTTCTCTTTTGCACAACAGACATCTATCTGTATTTCATTGGGTACATGATTATCTTATGTGGGCATGGTTGTGTTGATATATTGGTATAAAATGGTAACAAAAAGGGAGAAGGAGAGAAGAGAGGTAAATTTGTATTTGAGAATTTTGGAGAGATTTGTTTCACATACAGTATTTCTTTTGTGATATGTCAAATGGTTGCTGAGCAGCATAGTGACAAAGTTTAGAGTAGTTACTGCAAGGCCTAAATTGAAAGGGAGGAGGAGGCAGAGCATGGGAGTATGGGACAGGGAACTGTGTAGGTAGAGTTATCCTGCTAGCTGTCTAACTGTCAGATTTATGTAAATTGCTTAGTATACAAAAGCTTGTTCAGATATATATGGAGGCACAAAGAGACACTACTGATTAAGGGCATGGACCTTCCCCACCCTGACTATGTCTCAGCCCCGCCGTGGGCACGATCCTTGATAGAGTTCTCTGTCATGAGTCTATCAAGAAGAAAAACACAGTACTCACCGCCTCTATTGAAGGCTGAGGCGGAGAGGAACATTACAGCAATCACGCCGCTGAATAGTAAAACCTACTTCACGGATGGTTCTGTAGACCCCATCACCCGCACTGCAGGCGCCGGTTTTGCAGCAAGGGGCATAGAGAAAGCTATGCGGGTATCCGACAATGCCTCCTCGCTCCAGGCAGAGGCAGTAGCTATTATGGGAGCCCTAGCCCATGCAGCCCAGACGGACGGGCATGTTGTCATACACACAGACTCTAGGGCCGCCATTGACAGCCTGCAACAAAGCACGCCCCTTGATAACGTTTACCTGGTAACCACGATTCTCACCATTGCTCAGAGAATCCTGGATCAGGGAAGACGCATCATCATCAACTGGATCCCAAGCCATGTTGGTATTGAAGGGAATGACGTAGCTGACAGGTTAGCGGAGGAAGGCAGGAAGAAACCCTTGAGTGATCTTGTGGTGCATCCTAGCCGGGAACTGCTAAGGCGTAAAACGATGGTTGCAGGGCAGGTCGGTGCCCACTGCTGCGACACAGGAGAAAGTGAGAACCACCCGGCCAGCTGGTACTCCAGACGCCACAGGCTATGAGTCGTGATACTCTCTCCCAGAATATCAGGTCACGCTGAAGTCAGTCTGCACAGACTGCGAATAGGCGTGGCAAATCATCCCCACTATTGGGCAAGATGAGCGACGCTGTGAGCATTGTGGTGCGCCAGACACCAAATTAGAGCACTACCTGATGGAATGCGAGCACACTCGCTTCCTCAGGCAGGGCCCAGAGACGACAGCCGCCAGGCTGGTTAGACGGCTATGCCTGTCACTAGCCCCCTGGCAACTGGAGCGCCTACAGGCAATCCAACCGCCACAATAAAAGTTCAGTTATGATGATCAGATGAGTCAGCACTTATAGCCAATAGAGACCGGGCTACCCCATCCACACAACCCGGGCGAAGCGACGTCTTCGCAAAATCTCTCTGAACTGAGCTGAATTGAATTCAGCGATGATGATCAGATAAGATTAGATAAGATGAGTCAGCACTCATAGCTGGCAGAGGCCGGGCCGCCTTGAGCATATAGCCCGGGCGAAGCGACGTCTTCGCATATCTGTCTGAACTGAACTCTGTACATATAACAAACACATATATACATAAAGTATAGAATTACCTCAATCACTAAAAAAAACCCACACTCATTCTAGAATAAAACATTTCTACACTAACTACACAACACAGTCACATGAGGACACACACACTACCCCGTCTTCTGTCTTTCACCACCCACAAAGTGAGCCCTCACTCACTCTTGAATTACTCTTGAATTCTAACTCAGAGACAGACACTAACTGTACTTTACCCTGAACAGGAACCGTGAGCTGGAGAGCCATGTGGCCGAGAGAGACGCTATGATCCGTGTACTGCAGAAAAGAGCAGAGGAAAAGGAGGCCATGTACCAGAAGGCGCTCATGCGGAACTCGCTGGTGGCGGGGAAGAGGTGAGCTCCAAAAGTGGTATTTCTCTTGGTTACTCCTCTTGAGGTTGCTTTTTGCAAAGGCTCTTCTTGGTTGAACCTCACTGATTGGATGATGCGAGGAATGTTGCTTCTGTAATTATTGAATTGTTGTTTCTTATTCTGACTGTTAACCCATTGTGTACGGGTGTCATGACATACATGACGTAGGAGCTTTGGCCTGACGATGGGCGTCTTGATGTACATGACGTTCGGGGATTTTGGAATACTATGCTATTTTATTGTGCTATGAAAAAGGAATGAGTGATGATGGCTACTGCAGTCATAATTACTATAATTACCATAATACCGTGCTAGCTTAACGTCCAAAACCTAGATGGCACCACTTTTTCCTAGCACCAACAGAGAGAGAGCCTTGAATGGCACCCATCCACGGTCTCTAGCAAGCACTGTCTCTATAGAGAGATGGCACACACTAAGTTGATTAACCCTTGCTCAAAACTACCGCCGATGAAGGATGTGCAGGCAGAACGAGAAGAGGAAGGTGACTCAATCCATACCCAGTGTCTAAAATGTGCTCCTGTGCCAATATGGATGCCTTTCATTGTGGCACTCACAGTCACAAGCACAGGTTTCATTCCTCTTCCCTACCTCTTCTTGTTATCTTTATTGTAGGGGGTTATATGTTTCGAATTTGTTCATGACAGCACAAAAATACGAAAAAATAAAGTTGCCTTTTGTCTTCCCATAAAACAGCAATACTTCTATCACATTGAGTATAAAGGAAATAATGAGCTAATATGGATAATATACTACAATTTTAGTCAACTGCAGCACTGATAGAGCCTGTCATATGGCACATATAAGTCTCTAAACTCAATAAAACACACAAAAAAATAAAAACACAAAAACCGCTCTAGTTTTACAAGGAATGACTGAAAGAGTGGGATGATTCATATTAAATTGATTCAAGCGGTCTCTCTCTAAAATAAAACCTATCCTGGAGGTTGGGCAAGCAAATTTATCTCCGTCTGCAATGGGTTAAGAAAAAAGGAACCGTCAATGAAAGAATTGAAGGGTACATTGTGGAAAAGTGTAAATTCTATTAGAAATTATTTTGCTATTTAGAGTTTAGTGTTTTTTACCTTAGCTGTATTTTCATTTAATCTGATGATGCTGTTTATGTTCATTTGTAGTGTTTTTCTCTTCTTTGTCCTTTGTTTGTGTCTTTTTCTATTTCCACCTCTTCCCCTTCATCCTTTCCTACCTCTATCTCCTCTCCCTTAGGTGGTTAGAGCCTCCTCTCCCTCCACCACCTCCTCCTCTCCCTCCACCACCTCTTCCTCTCCCTCCACCACCTCTTCCTCTCCCTCCACCACCTCCTCCTCCACCTCCTCCTCCTCCTCCTCCTCCTCCTCCTCCTCCTCCTCCTCCTCCTCCTCTGTTCCTTGTTTTCCTAAAAGGACACTTTTGTCTTCAAAATATCAAAAAGTTCTGCTATAGACATTTTTTGCAGTTCAGTTCAGTTCAGACAGATTTGCGAAGACGTTGCTTCGCCCGGGCTATATGCACAAGGCGGCCCGGCCTCTGCCAGCTATGAGTGCTGACTCATCTTATCCTAATCTTATCAGATATCACTTGCTTCAGGTCAATTCAGCTCAGTTCAGAGGGCCTGTGAGGCGTAACCGCTCGGGTTGTGTGGATGGGGTAGCCTGGTCTCTATTGGCTATAAGTGCTGACTCATCTGATCATCATAACTGAACTTTTATTGTGGCGGTTGGATTGCCTGTAGGCGCTCCAGTTGCCAGGGGGCAAGTGACAGGCATAGCCGTCTAACCAGCCCGGCGGCTGTCGTCTCTGGGCCCTGCCTGAGGAAGCGAGTGTGCTCGCATTCCATCAGGTAGTGCTCTAATTTGGTGTCTGGCACACCACAATGCTCACAGCGTCGCTCATCTTGCCCAATAGTGGGGATGATTTGCCACGCACAAGGGTAGCCTATTCTCAGTCTGTGCAGACTGACTTCAGCACACCTTGATATTCTAGGAGAGATTATCAGCGACTCATAGCCTGTGGCGTCTGAGTACCAGCTGGCGACGGGAGGTTCTCACTTCCTCTCTGTGTCGCCTGGGCACCCGACCTGCCCTGCAACCATCGTTTCGCCTTAGCAGTTCCGGCTAGGATGCACCACAAGATCACTCAAGGGTTTCTTACTGCCTTCCTCCGCTAACCTGTCAGCTATGTCATTCCCTTCAATACCAACATGGCTTGGGATCCAGTTGATGATGATGCGTCTTCCCTGATCCAGTATTCTCTGAGCAATGGTGAGAATCGTGGTTACTAGGTAAACGTTATCAAGGGGCGTGCTTTGTTGCAGGCTGTCAATGGCGGCCCTAGAGTCTGTGTGTATGACAACATGCCCGTCTGCTGCTGTGGGTAGTGCTCTTGCCCCTTGTGAACCCATGTAGGTGTTCATGTGGAGGTCCCAGCTTCCATTGGAGCCGATTCAGTACCATTTTCTCTGCTGTCTTTCCCAGACAGCTAAGCAGGGAGATGGGGCGGTACCGTCCCGGCTCCTTTGGTTTGGGGATGGGAATTATATCGGCCCTCTTCCAGCACTGTGGCAGTGAGGAAGTTTCCCAGGACTTGTTGATGAGATGCAAAAGTGCAAACTCACCTTCATGTCCTAGGTGGGCAATGATGGGGCGGGAGATCCCAGGAACTGGTCTTGTATGTCCGCCGTTATTCCCTCAGAGAGAACATGACATCTGTATCATCAGACTTGACCGCCTTTTATCTGATGAGGGCATGCCTGCCTGGGAGCAGTTCTTCTTGGCATGCCCTCAGCTCTGCTGGTAGACCGACGCTACTTGTTCTAGCAGAGAACTCGAGTGCCAATCTCTCCGCCTCCGACCGCAGGTCATGGTGGGTCTTTTTTGGGGCTGAGCGATTCGTGGCCCGTCTGATACGGTTCCACAATTCTGAAAGGGAGGTTTGGTGGCCAAAGGACTCACACCACTCCAGCCACTTTTCCTGCTTTAACCTCTTAGCAGTTTCCTGAGCATCCCTGAGAGCCTCTCTCAGAAGAGCGTGGTTCTCGGGAGTTCTCTGTCTGCGAAAGTGTCTTCTGCACATATTGATTCTGTGGTTGACCTCCTTAATCTCATCATTGTAGTACCAGGCATCCTTGAAACACCCGGACCATGGACGAGTTTTGGGGATGGTTTCTGAGGCTGCCTCGTCTATGGCATTTACTAGTCTGGCCTCAAGTATATCCACATTATCATTAAGTGAGGAGTCACTGGTTCTGAGGCACTTGGCCAGAGCCTCCTGGAAGGCTTTCCAGTTGGCTCTTTCTTGCTTCCATCGAGGATTGTGCTTGGGCATGGGTGCCGGGCCAGCATCCAAGATGGTGGTGATTATCCCATAATGATGGCTTGTGGCAGTGTTGTCCACAGACCAACTAATTCTCTTGACCAGGGCTGCCGTGACAAAGTGAGGTCAAGCACCCCCCCGCCAACATGCGTAGGCTCCTGGCTGTTAAGAAGAGCAATCTCTGGGCATAACTCTAGTACCTCGGCTATATGGCAGCCTGCCGCATCACGTCTCTGAGTGGGAGCCAGGATGGGGTGGTGGGCATTAAAGTCCCCCCCTATGAGAATTAGCTCATGTGCTGCAGCAGCACAGGCTTCACTGATGTCTAAGCCCCTACAGTTTGGCCTACTGTATATATTGTACAGCTTGAGAGGACCCCCGGCCAAATGGATCTCAACAGCAAGGGATTCGACACCTTCTCCACACTGCCCAGGATGGGCAATCAGGGAGCAGGGGATAGTCAACTTCACAAGGGTAATCAGGCCTCTGGTACCTTGCGTACTCGGTAGCACAAAGGGATGATATCCCGAGAAGCGTACAGATTCCCCTGTTAGCGTCTCTTGGAGCATGACAACATCAATGTTCCGAGATCGCACGATCGCGTGGAGAAGGCGGCCTTAGGGAGGAAGCTGTTGATGTTCCACTGACCAGCTTAGGTTAGTGGCCATAGTGCTTGTCTCTGCGTTCATTAAGTCATTGTCAGTGTCGGTCTCTGTGTCCGATGCTAGTGTGTTATCGTCAGACATTTCGAGTCCTGACAACTCCTTGGTGAGTTCCACACTGAGTGTGATTTCCTCACTTGACTCGTCACTGTCGTCAGGACAGGTCGAGTTGGAAGGGCTAGGTCTCCTGGGAGGTGGAGTATTCCTGGTCGCCTTGGCCTTCCTTTTGGGTGGCCGTGGCTTCCTCACCCTTTGGGGTTTGGGCGCAGGCTCTGCCAGTGTGGTCTTGGCCGCAGGTTTGTCGGGGAGACAAGTTTCGCCCTGGGGGTTTGTGGGGGAAGGAGTCTCGCCCTGAGTTGGAGTGGGAGTTGTGGCCTTGGGCCTCATGTCCTTTTCCTTCAGAGCAGCGACGGTCTGAGTCATTGCCTTCATGGCTACCTCGACTGCCTTCTCCGTCTCCTCGCTGGTCCTTCCCAATGCCGTCGCAACTGCTGTGACAACTGTCTTCAGCAGGAGCGTCAAGTCCTTCTCTGTGAACAGAGTCGGTCTCTCCGCTCTTGGGGTAGCCTTTGAGGTGTTCCCAGACCCCTTCCGGATCTGTTTCCGTCTTACACCATCCACCAGCGCCGGAAACTCTTTTGTGTTGGAGGCATCCAGTGCTGGTTTCGCTTTGGGTGGTGCTTCATTCCTCTTAGGAGGAGGGGGAGCCTTTACCCCTTTGTTCTGCCCCCAGACATAAGTGCCTAGAGGGGCGGGAACAAAGTCTGGTCGTTTTGCAACGACAACTTTCTGACAGAACATCCGAGGCTCCAGGTGTGGTGTTTTTTATGGCAGTTTGGGCACTTGGCAGTGATGTCTTACTTGCCATCTTTGTGTGCTTTGAGTGCCTGACTACAGACACCACATTTCGGCTTTGCAGAGCAGATGGCCTTGTGTTGTCCGTACTTCTGGCACGTGAAGCATCGGAGCGGGTCTGGGACGTATGTCCTGAGTCTGTAAGAGCCCCAATTGCCAAGATCCAAGGACGCAACTGGAGCTCCCTCCAAAGTTACTAGGACTTGCCTGGTTGGGTGCTTCCCTTTCGAAAGTCAAGAAGCTCCCACCACCTTGGAATGGGCAGTGATGACCTCGAGGTCATACATCAGAGGAAAGCCAAGAAGCACCATCTTGGACTTCCTCTCTTCTGGAGTCAGAGCCGACAGGCTCACCTTCCGCCCATCCAGGAGCTTGTCAGTCTCCTGGAGGAAGGTGAGGGTGGCTTGGTCCTTTGGAATGATTATCATGCCATTGTCTCTGGCAATTCTAATTGTCAGACGGCACTGTCTCTGGGTTTCCAGAGCCCATACTATCTGGTAGGCATTGTCGAATCCTTCCGGATTAGGGGGAACCCTAAACTGGGGGAACCGACTTGGGGCTACAGACTCTCCCTCTGAGTCCGAAGCCGTCTGAGGTTGTTTGCCTGTTCTCCGAACCGACGCTGGAGTTTTGCCAGTGGGGCCAGTAGGGTTGGAGGGTCCTGTCTGGCTTCCATTTTTTGTTTGACTTCTCGTCTGGACCGACGCCAGAGATTTGTCAGAGCCTGGGGTTGGTTTGGAGGGTCCAGCCTGAGGTCCTTGGGTGGGTTTTTCCTGGACCGATGCCAGAGCCCTGCCCATCTTTTCCCTTTTGTCATCAAAGCTCTCGAAGGGGTCTAAGGTGACAGCCTTTGTCATCTTCATGCAAGGTTTGTCAACAGGGATGTCAGTCATGGGTTTATGTGGTATAGATGCCATGTGACAAGCGGTTCGATTCATCCTTTCACGCCCCCACCCACCACGGAGTCCAACAAGGGGAAGCTTTGTATTGAGTCCATGCTCAGGGGTGGTGGGAGGATATACGCAACCCCGGCCTCGCGTTAATGGCACTCTCAAGACCATGCGATTGCCTGCAAGACAGGGGCTACTTGACCCTAGCCTAGCTCGAAAGAGAGACCAGCCGATTGACCTAACCGAGTCGAGATCAGGCCACCCGTCTTGCTGGAATAGAGGACCAAAGAGGTGTGTTGCTAGCCGCAGGGCGTACTCATACACGGCATCGCTCAACCTCCAGGACTCCCGTCTCCCAGCGCACAGGGGCACCACCACGCACGGTGTTGGCCCCCTTGTGGGGAGGACCAGGGGGTTGCGACCCCACCTACTAGATCAGCACCTAGGAACACTTAGTCATCCCTCCTCAGAGAACCCGCCGCTGGAAGGTCACCTCAACGGGACAGAGAGACTGGCCAAATCCAGAGCGGGCTTGTCCAAGGAAGGAGTTCAAGCCCCCGCGCCACGACAAGGTGGTTCCTTGTCGGGGGATTTTTTTTTTTTTTTTTTTTTCTTTTTTTTTTTTTCAGTGTCTCATACCTTTTGCACTCCATTTATTTGTTCAAAATACAAGCTAGTTATTCCATCAGTTGTAGAACTGTTGCATCATATCAAATACTGATTAATATCACTTTGCAAATATATCTTATATAGACTCTTATCATATCATTAGAGAAGAATAGAAAATACATCTTCAGATGCCCAGCCCAGCCAAACAAGGCCAAACATCTTCAGATGTGGTCCATCTCGGAACTTTTATTGAACTACTTTGTGATATCTTGATATTTTGAATACTAATGCATAATAGATTTTGCTCTAATGTTACAATGTGAATATCAACAGGTAAATCTTGCTCTTTTATGCCAGTTCAGGGGAGAAGGTCATTGTCACAAAAGCTGCTTGAAGAAACTTTATTCTTTAAGACAGGAGTAACCATATACTAAGAAATAGAAGATGTTTTAGAAATGGCAATAAATAATTGTATGGAATCAAATATTTCACCTTTTTTTTTGTTTTCCTTGTCTCTTCATGTCTCTTTCTCCACATATATGTAGCTAATCTCTCTGGCCTTTCACCCTTCCTCAAGTTTCATTTCCTTTTAATTGAAATCTCAAATGTTTTACTTTTCCAGCTTGGAAGGCAGAAGTAACAGCAACAACAACAGTGTGGTCCATAGCACCCAGGCTTCCACCGTACATTCTCACACAAGCAGTGGACTGGGAGGGGCAACGGGGGGCTCTAGCACCCCCGGAACGCCAAGACGAGATGAAGAGCTTGGTGAGATTCTGCTTTAGCAACAGCAGTCCTGAGAAGATTCTGTTATGAATACCATGTTCTTGTGGATGGATGGATGAGAGTCATTCTTCTTGTCTTACTTCATTGATCTGAGCGCAAACCTGATATACAATGTTTTGGTTCCTAACAAGAGTTAACTGGTGATACATTTGATGTGTCACTTTAGGATTTACTGGAGTTTTACCTTAAAAAGGACTCTATAGCTCACACTAAATGATAATGGATAACTTGTTGACTTGTTGGTGTGCTTGCACAAAAAAAGCATCTATTGTCTCATTTGATTGTATGTTAGCAATGATGCAGTCGACCAAGTTATTCGCATGATGAGAGCCTTGTTCTATGGATGTGTCACACCCACCCTCACTGCATCCAGAGTGAGAGATACGGAGATGTGCACACACTGCCTAAATATCAAGAGACTTATTTTCTGTTGTGATACCCCAGCATGTTATGTTTGTTCAGCTTTGCCACTCATTGTGTTTTGTCCAACCCTCAAACCACCTCATGAGTCACGGTGAATCTGCATCCATTGTACCTTATACATGACTTAAAAGCAAGATGCATTCACCACATTCACCTGTTGTCTGCTCATTTATCTGCCTGCCTGCCTGTCTTGTCTGCCTTCCTGCAACCAGCAATTACATGTGTGCTCCTTGTTCATGTTTTCTTAGGTGAGCAAATCTTTTTTTACTTTTTTGACATATTAGATAGCAAGTCCATTTTTGAAAGATTAATAAGTTTCCAGTCCATAACTCATTTTGGATATTAACAAACTAATTTTGTCTTGTATCTAAGAATTTACCAAAGCTTGCTTTAGATAAGTTAAAAGTAGAAATATGGTTAAATCAAATCAGATATGTTTATAGTTGAATATTATGATTGAAATGTTTCTCTAAAAGCTCCCTTATACCCTGTATTCCTCATGTTTTTCTGTTATATGTGATCTGCACAGCTGTTCATTTGGTAGCAGGCAATTCATTAAATTGTCTGGTTCAATTTTCCTTTCCTTTGTCATGTAATTCAAATTCTAATTTTCAAGTGCATTTCTATTATAAAAAATCAGGCAACTTGAATTTTACTATTGATAATATGTTGTTAAGTTAAATTGTGAAAATTATAATTACAGTATGATAGATTACCTACTATCTTGATGTTATTGTTTGTTATGACTGAAAAAAATGCAATTAATATGATTTTTATACTGTTGATTTGCATGTTGTTATAAATATTGAAGGTGCACAATCAGATCAGAGTATTTATGTTTACTGTCAAAGCTAAGTAAAATTAATGTTATGTTCTGAATTAACCCACTCACGACGGGGGCATTCCAGCCTTGCATGTCACAATGCCGGGGCTTTAGAACGCTTAGGCCTAAATCAATTAAATGAATGGCACCATATGGTGCCACCCGGCCATCGGGCCCTTGAATGAGCGATACCGTAGTGTACCACCCGTCCAGAGAGGGTTAATTTTAGATGTAATATCTCTTATGAGAATGGGAAAGAGTAAAAGCCTGCAGGAATAACCCTTAGAATCTGGTGTAGTTGAACTATATATATATATATTTTTCTTTTCTTTCTTTCTTTCTTTCTTTCTTTCTTTTTTTCTTTCTTTCTTTCTTTCTTTCTTTCTTTCTTTCTTTCTTTCTTTCTTTCTTTCTTTCTTTCTTTCTTCTTTCTTCTTTCTTCTTTCTTCTTTCTTCTTTCTTCTTTCTTCTTTCTTCTTTCTTCTTTCTTTCTTCTTTCTTCTTTCTTCTTTCTTCTTTCTTCTTTCTTCTTCTTTCTTCTTTCTTCTTCTTTCTTCTTTCTTCTTTCTTCTTTCTTCTTTCTTCTTTCTTCTTTCTTCTTCTTCTTCTTCTTCTTCTTCTTCTTCTTCTTCTTCTTCTTCTTCTTCTTCTTCTTCTTCTTCTTCTTCTTCTTCTTCTTCTTCTTCTTCTTCTTCTTCTTCTTCTTCTTCTTCTTCTTCTTCTTCTTCTTCTTCTTCTTCTTCTTCTTCTTCTTCTTCTTCTTCTTCTTCTTCTTCTTCTTCTTCTTCTTCTTCTTCTTCTTCTTCTTCTTCTTCTTCTTTTTCTTCTTCTTTCTTCTTCTTCTTCTTCTTCTTCTTCTTCTTCTTCTTCTTCTTCTTCTTCTTCTTCTTCTTCTTCTTCTTCTTCTTCTTCTTCTTCTTCTTCTTCTTCTTCTTCTTCTTCTTCTTCTTCTTCTTCTTCTTCTTCTTCTTCTTCTTCTTCTTCTTCTTCTTCTTCTTCTTCTTCTTCTTCTTCTTCTTCTTCTTCTTCTTCTTCTTCTTCTTCTTCTTCTTCTTCTTCTTCTTCTTCTCTATTTTTATTGATTGTGATTGATTGTTTTTTTTTTTTTTTTTTACTGATAATCCCTCATGCCCTCACAGGCTGTGCCCCCCCTCCCATCCCCCCCTTCCCTGCCCTGAGCCATCCCTCCGGCACGAGCACCCCATCCAAGAGTAGTGCCCCCAACCCCTACTTGGAACTGGCATCAACCTCCTTCCCCTCAACGTCCCTCATTTCGACATCATCAGCCTCGTCCACCTCGTCTGTCTCGGGGGCGACGGCAGCGGCAGCGCAGGAGAACCAAGCCGCGGGGGGGCGGGGCAGGCTCAGGGAACACGTTGGTGATAGGTTGAGAGCAGACAGCTGTGGACGTGCCAGACGTTCGCCCGTGCCAGTGCGTAACCTGGATTCCCACTCGCACAGCTCAGATGACCTCCTAGTCGACAATGAGGATGCGAAGCAGGGAAAAGTAAGTCTGTTTTTGTATTTGTTATTATTATCTTTTTTTTTGGGTGAAATGGATTTGCTTTTCCTTTCATAGCATGACTTGGTCATTTTGTTTATAGCATGATTCTGTGGATATTTGCAAATATACTTTGAAATGTCATATGCAAAACAAGTAGTGTTAACTCTTAGATAATATTAGCATGATGATTGTAACATAATTATGTAATTGTAACTTAGTGTTCTCCCCTATTTTTATATGAAGAAGTGGTGTTTTATATCTTAATTTGCATTATTTAGACTGAATCCATTTTGCATACTGCTTTTATACAACTGGCATCATATGTATACTTTAAATGTATTTTTCAAATGTGAATATCAACCATATATATATATATTTTTTTTTTCTATAATTATCTCTCTCTCTCTCTCCTCTCTCTCTCTCTCTCTCTCTCTCTCTCTCTCTCTCTCTCTCTCTCTCTCTCTCTCTCTCTCTCTCTCTCTCTCTCTCTCTCTCACTCTCACTCTCACTCTCACTCTCACTCTCACTCTCACTCTCACTCTCACTCTCACTCTCACTCTCACTCTCACTCTCACTCTCACTCTCACTCTCACTCTCACTCTCACTCTCACTCTCTCTCTCTCTCTCTCTCTCTCTCTCTCTCTTAATCCCCCCTTGTTTCATATAAACTTTATATTGTTCAGTGAAAAAAAAGTTTCTTTCTCAGATAAAAAAGAGTATGTAAATCATGTCAAGGTGATAAAAGCATGTATGCAATTTTCATTTTTTTTTTCTCTCTTGATTGAAGAACCTACATTTTTTATCATTTTGAATAACAGTGTGTCAATAACTGTCTTTTGGCCGTTTGATTTCTTTTCCTTTCCTGTGTGTTTTTTTTTTTTTATTGTATTTCTGCATCATTGCTCTTTTCTCACCTCTCTGCTAATATCTTTATTTCATTACTCTTTTATTTTCTGGTCATGGAACCATAATTAGTGTAGTGATAGAGCAAAGATAGAGAGAAGTGTTGGCAAGCGGCAGAAGGGACTGTTTAAGGCTGCGTTATTCTACCTCCGTTGTTGTATATTGTCAGTGTGAATCTGTAGTTGTTCTTGTTTAGTTTTTTAGTTCAGTGTGAAGTGGAAAGTAAAGAGTGGATAGTTGTCCTTTTTTTTCTCTCTTATTTTGTTCAGCTTAGTTAGACGTAAGTAGAAGATGGAAATGTAATCTAAAATTTTGTCAATATTTAATATAGGTTGGGTTAAGGAGTTGAGTTATTTTTTAGTCTTTTTTATCGATATTGAAATGATAGATGAAAACAAGAGGGCCAAGTTAACAAAGTCTTATTTTGGTTTAACACAACATGCAGTGTTATATGTGATTATTTAGATGGATATAAGGGCTTTGGTACAGAATATAGTCTTGGACTGCATGATTAGTGGAATTTAATTCATAAAGTTAAATTGACCTAGGAATCTACTTTTTATTTATTGTTTGAAAATAGAAGCATTATTGGAATGACTCCTGGAATATGTTATATGTTTTACTAAGGGTATTATCAGGTTCTTTGATCACTTTTGATATAAAGTATATGCGTTCAGGTACTTACAGCTGTCAGATTGATATGAATTATAGGGAATAGTTGATATCAATAATTAGAAGGGAAAGGGGTAAAGAAGTATTGAGGTTAGGCCTGGGTTGGTAGGAGGTACATGTTATTCTTGATAATTACAGCAATTAGTGAAATGGGTTGACGTTTTCTGTTTGAACAGATTATATATTAGATTATATTATATTAGTCAGTATACATTAATTTGTGCAAAAGCAAATAGTTATCCTCAAGTTGGCAGGTATATAATGTACATTTAGGTTCGACTGTAGTAGAACTGTAGTGGTAGAATTGGTTCCGCTATTGACCATTTCCCCTCCGACTATCAGTGGTGTGGTGGTGACACACAGGTGTTTCATTGCAGCTGCGTGTGGTGTGTTTTCCAGGATTGGCTCATCCTGGCGTTGCAGCTGGAGAAGGCCCGGTATCCCAATCACTACTGGAGTGTGTAGACCCCAGCCCCGCCCTGGTCCCCCTAACCCACTGTCCTGCCAGTGACATGCCTCGCCTGGGGTTAGGCATGGACTCCTCCTCTGTCATGCGGCCGTGTAGTGACATGCCTGTCCTTTCCTGCCCACCTTATGACCCCTTGCCCTCTTATCCTCTGGAAGGGGTAGGTAACATACCTCTCCCACCCCCACGGGACTTTTCCTCCATGGTTCCTCAGCAGCCGCAACCACAGCAGCAGGCACATCTTGCACAGGAGTCTAGACTGCAGGCAATCCCAATCATGCCTGCAACGCAGCCCCGTGGCAACCCCCCTCCCTATCATGGTCGGCATGAAGTCCTCACCCAGCAGTCTCGGGGACCTCAGATGCAAACTCCAGTCTTGGCAGCAGAGCAAGGTGCTGCTGTTGCCATGCCTGGAAGTCCGACCATGACTCCCAACAGGCAAATAGGCCCTAACATGTCTCCCAGCACACCTAACCTTGCCACTGAAATGCCAGTGCCTCGTCCCGCCATGTGTCGTAATCCTCACCACCCAACTGTTGCATGCAGGAAATGTAACAGTGTCCGCAGCAGTAACAGACAGAATGCTGCAATCCTTGTCCGTCGGGCCAACTCGAGCGCTGGTCAAACCAACAGGAATTCTGCCCCATTACCTGCATGTCAATCTGCTGTAGACACAGATGATGCTCCAAGTATATTGGCACGCCTACGCCGTGAGTGGGAACTAGAGAACAATCAGGCAGCTGGCAGTAATTCACAAATACAGAGTTTATCTCCCCCAATGTTAGAACAGGGGCAGGCTTGCCAAACTGGTATTTCTGCAGAAAATGGCCAGCAAAAGCATTCCTCTGCTCAAACATCAGAGGAGCCCAAAGAAACTAGAAAGATCCAACAGCAGAATCAAAAGCTACCGTCACCGTCAAAGATACAGTCGCCACAAGAATTTGGAGATAACCCCCAATGCCAGAAAGGATCTACAGCAAAGGGTACAACCAAGAATTATCACCAGCACCATCAGCTCTCACCCCAAGCTCACACATCTCGAGAAAAGGCGTTTGATCAACAGCAGCAAGCATATGCTTCTGTGCATAACACCAGACCTCCAGACCAGTTGCCTGAATCATTATCACCTGTGTCTATGTCTTCAGCAAGTACACCTCATTCTAGTCCTGTTTCTAATCAAATGCCTACCAAACTTCATTCTCCTGGTCCCACTTCTAGTTCTCGATCCCAGAATATGCCTGAAAATTCATCCTTAAACAAAGTGGTTGTATCTACTTGTAATGTCACATTGTCTGAAATTAAGAATAGCATTACTTACTCTGTGAATAATAAAACAACAAATCACAATCAAATTAATAGGAATAATGATATTAATCATACGAATAATAACCAAGAGGAAAAAATTGAATTGATCATCCTTGAAGACACAGATCATCTGAAAGTGCCACCCAATAATGGGAACATAACAGAAGCGATACAGGATATCATATGATATTCAAAAAAGCATATTGAATTAATTACTGACTAGGTCATCATGGGATGATTTGGTGACTTGCTGTGCTTAGACAAGCCTGGGTATGCAGAACCCTCCAACCTCTGGGCATGCAGAGGCAAACTGACCTCACTTACTAGCCTCGGCTCCTGTGTCCGGGGTGACCCTCGTGACACCAGCCATGGTTCAGTGCTGTCCTAGGAGGATACGACAGACAGAGAGCCCACAAAATCTCTCTCTTTGATGCCTTGTGGGGCTACTCACCAAGGAAGGCTGTTGGTGCCAGAAGTGTGTTAATGGTGTGGAACTGGGACGTTGGCTTCCTCGAGTCATGTGTGTTGTGATGACGTATCTCACTATGGTGTACAGAAACTCTCCTCTACATTTATTCTCCATGTTTACATATTTGAGGCTTGCAGTGAGAAGCCCTTTCTGTCTCCTTTTTAAAGATTTTCTTTTGACTTAGTCTGCTTCTTTATCTTCATTTCCTTACAGTTCTTTCTATTTCACTTTCTGTTTCACCTTCAGGAACTCACAGCATTACTACTAGAAATCTCAACTATATCTCTCAAAGTTGCTCATTGGCTGTGTTGGGAAAGGCTATTGTTGTGCTGGTTATAGACAAGAAATATATGGTCATTGTCACCATTCTGTCCAGTGTGTGTGTATATATGTGTATATATATATATATATATTATATATATATATATATATATATATATATATATATATATATATATATATATATATATATATATATATATATACATATATATATACATATATATATACATATATATATATATATATATATATATAATATATATATATATATATATATATATATATATATATATATATATATATATACATATATATATACATATATATATACATATATATATACATATATATATATATATATATATATATATATATATATATATATATATATATATATATATATATATATATATATATATATATATATATATATATGTAAAGGCTGTGATGAATATTAAAGCCATTCACCATCAACATGATATCCAATGCTTAAAGGAGATCTGAGGAAGTTGACAGTATTTCCACTGGGTGGGTATAAGAGGTGCCATGACAATGCGGTGAAGTTTAGGAGATTTTGTGCCATTGCCTTCCATGTAATGGTGTACATTTACTAAGGAATATTCTAACTTTGGTGCTATTAAGTGTCACATAAGTGTCCATGTAATGATTAAGAGTAGGATGTATTTTTCTTCTAGTATCTATTATTTTCCGCATGTAACATAACTTCAGTATGTGCTCTCTCTACAAGTGTGTGTATATACAATATATATATAGGTATATATTTATATATATCTACTTATTAGTCATATTTAAATAGATAAACAAAATTGTAAGATAGAAAATACAGGTCTTGGACTAAAGAGGTAAAAGTTTAAAAGAAAAAGGAAAATGAATTGCCATACACAAATGTGCACCCTATAACCAAGACTGGAACTTGGTATTAATATAAATTAAAATTATTGATTTATTCTTTGGATATGAAGCAGCTCTTAATTGTATACAATCAGACATTTTTTGATAGAATGTGTTAGTTTTTAAGTTATTGATATTGTCACAAAAAAATCTGAGTTATTAACTTGTGCTGGTATCTGCAGATATTCATTTTGTATTTATTTGCAAAAAGGTGCTCTTGTAATTTTTATTTTGCAATTCAAGAGGCCCATGCAACTACTGAGTTTATGCTCCATATTCATGCACATATTAAGATGGCAGTGGCAGCTTTGCGTGTATTCAGTTTCACTAATTGGTGTACTTTGGTGTAGTTTTTATGCGTTTACATCATGTTTACAAGAGAATGAAGTCAAGTGGTGAATATCCAATGAAGTTCGGAATTTTACTTGTGCTACAAAGTGAAATTGTGGTTGATTTAATGAGTTGTTAACCAGAAACCTTCCATAGTTCGTGTGGTTTGTTTATTCTGCCTGAGTGTTTTATTAAAGAATGTGAGCTAGATAGCAAAACTATATATTGACTTAAGAATATGGAAATTTGCATTGTACATTTTGACTGATCACAGGATCCAGAGGTTAGCAAGGGCAGCTTATTGCAGCTTTTTGATCACTTAGGGAAATGGGTGAGATTATCTTGGCCAGCATATAATCCATCTGTACAGAATGTGAGAGATTGTTGATAAATATTATGAGATCTTTTGAAAAAGTTTGCAATATGTATGTCAATTTAGTTACTATATTTTAACCCATTCACGCCGGGGCCGTTCCGGCTTTGCGCTGTTGCAATACAGGGGTTCTCAAACGCTTAAGCCTAACGCCTCGAGATTCTTGGGCACATAAGCCGCGAGCCTGGGTTGCCTGCTCACTCTACCCGAGCGCGCGGCTTCCCCTCACAGCTCGTCCAGGGCGTCTGACGCGAAAACCACAATACGTGCTATCACGTCAACCAGCGTGAATGGGTTAATTACAGATGCAAGC
>BOPN01001961.1:97500-100000 GCA_017312705.2 Penaeus japonicus | reverse complement strand
ACTTTTCCCTGTTTTTGCTGTTATTCCTTTTCAGGTCAAAACTTATAAAGGAGCCCTTTTATAAAATTAATGTACTAACAAGATTTAAGAAGATGACCCAAATTATAGTATGCTATGAAAATAACATAAAAAAACATAGTTATTATGAAAAGATATTTATATTGTTATGCATAGTTCAAAGATAGATATAATAAAAATGAATTATTTTCAGGTATTTTAGTAATATATGCAAAACATACTACAGTGCCTTTAGATTAGCACCTATGTAGATATAAATTTACTGCTAATACAACGTCAATGTAGATACAAACCATATGTACAGCCAACATTTGCACTAGTACCATGTAATTGAAATTACAAATTATTCACCAGTGGTAACTAAAATGAAATAAAAATAAGGGCTTTTTACTCACACAGGCAGCGGCCGTACGTGGGTTAGAGGAGCGACTACGAGCCATGGAGGAAAGTCGCAATGATGCAGAGGAGAGGATGCGAAGTCAGATTGCATCATGTTCATCCCTCACTGCGACCAATGCCAAAATGAACACACAATTGCATGCACTGAGGAACCAGCTCACACAACTGGAAGCTGTATGTTTTTGTTCATTAGTTTTAGATGTGTGTGTGTGCGTGTGCGTGTGCATGTGCGTGTGCGTGTGCGTGTGCGTGTGCGTGTGCGTGTGCGTGTGCATGTGCATGTGCGTGTGCGTGTATGCGCGTGTGTTTGTATGTATGTGTGTGTGTGTGTGTGTGTGTGTTTGTGTGTGTGTGTTTGTGTGTGTGTGTGTGTGTGTGTGTGTGTGTGTGTGTGTGTGTGTGTGTGTGTGTGTGTGTGTGTGTGTGTGTGTGTGTGTGTGTGTGTGTGTGTGTGTGTGTGTGTGTGTGTGTGTGTGTGTGTGTGTGTGTGTGTGTTTATAGTCAAGTTCTTTTACTGTTGAATGTAGGCTATCTATGTTATAGTCATTTATTTACAAGATCTTTATTGTATTCTTAATTTATATTATATATATATATATATATATATATATATATATATATATATATATATATATATATATATATATATATATGTAGGTATGTATGTATATATCTATGTATATATACATATATATGAGTATGTATGAGTACAAGAAAATCTCTCAATCCATTGGTGTAACTATCTGTGTATATATGGGTATGCATGAGTACATGTATATGCATAAATATCAGTATATCTATCCATCTATCTATCTATACATGTGTGCACAGACATAAGCACAATATCTTGTTCTCTCACAAGTTCTTTCACAGGAAGTTGAAGGGAAAGCCTTGGAAGTGAAAGCAGCAGAGTCAAGAGTGAGAGACGAAGTAAAACTGCAGCTTGAAGAACTGGAACAAGAGCGGTTGCAAACAGCCAAGTTAAACAACACAATCTCACAGCTTCAGAGGTAACGATCATTGACGATGATGTTTGTGCTGTTGGTTTTCCATTTCTTATTCTGATTTGATTATTGATGAGTGCAGTTTTGTCCCTCTAGTTTTGCTGGTAAGGGTTCCCAAAAATTAAAAATTTTGTAATGTTAATAATGTTGAATAAAATTAAAAAAAACAAAAACAAAAAACAAAAATAATAAATAGATAGATGAAGAATGACAAAGTTTTGTTCTTTTAACAAATATATCACCAAGATTTGCATACAATTTTTCAACTTCTGCAAACATTTGCTTGTTTCTTACATGTTTCAATTGATCGATTGGCATTCATTCTTGTCTTTGAGTGATCTTTCCCACAAAATAAACATTAAAGGAGGAGACATGACTCAGGTAAACTTAGTTAACAGGATACAGCTGACATATATATATATTAACTATGAAAATTTTTGTTTGATATAAAGGTAATAATACAAGAAAGAAGAGCAGATTTTCCTATTGAGATCCATCCATTCAGAAATGTACCCCCAATCACCCACAGAACCATCGCGGAAAAGCAGTTAGAATACCAGTCCGACTGTCGCAAATTAGAAGACGAGGTCAGGAGGGCCAAACTTGAAAGCAAGCAGTACAAAGAGGAGATTCAGAAGCTGAAAGAGGATGAGGTACGGAGGGTTGGCATGCTTCACTCGGCTTTCGTGTCATACTTCAATGCGTCGCCAACGTCACCTGGAGTTTTACCTGCTGAGAAATTGTAGCACAGATTAGCTGTGGCACTTAATGAAAGAGCATTCCATTTTAAATATGCTGATTTTCTATTCACAAAAATAAAAAAAGAAAGTGGAAGGGAAACAGTGAATGATATATATCTGAATATATGATATTTGCTCACTGCTCAAGACGACAATAAGACAGTTACATTACTTACAAATTAAGGTTTGATCTTTTTGTATGGAAAACAGAATTCATAAAAATGAACAAGGGAACTAAGAGTGATTGTGCATAGTGCAAGGTGTATATTTCATCAATCTTGTAAATTGGGTTTAGTGTTACAAAATTTGATACTGTAGTTTCATTGCTTTTACTAAGTG